>PITA01007145.1:0-71394 GCA_004023965.1 Spilogale gracilis
TTATCAGAGAGTGAGAGGGAGGGAGAGAGGGAGAGAAAGAGCTCGAGAGTACAAGCAGCATGGGGGGGCCGGTGCATGGCAGGCAGGGGTACTCAATCGCAGGACTCTGGGATCATGACCTGAGCCGAAGGCAGAGGCTTTAACCCACTGAGCCACCCAGGTGTCCCTTATTATAGCTATGTAGTGTAGTTTGAAATTAGAGCATATAATGCTGTAGATAGAAAACATTTTTAGAGAGCCTATTAAAAAATGATTCAAGAAGGAAAAGCCCGTTTCGGTTCACAAATGTGAATTTTTAAGTGCTTTAAATGTTGATTTTGGTACCATTGTAGACTTTAAATACTTATGTGTGGTGAAAAGAAAATTATTTTAATCTTGGGGATTGGTGTATTTTTTTAAAGATCTATTTATTTCTTTGGGAGAGGTAGAGAACAATTGGGAGGGGCAAAAGAAGAGGGAGAGAGAATCTCAAGCAGACTCCACATTAAGCACAGAGCCCAACGTGGGTCGATGTCAGGACCCTGAAATCATGACCTGATCTGAAACCAAGAGTTGGTCTCGCAATTGACTGTGTCACCCAGGCACACCTGGAGTAGAGCTATTAGCGTGATAGATGAATATAAGGCACCGCATATTTATCAGCAGTTCTGAATTCTTTGCACTTTTCATAGCACAGGGTAGGTAGCATTTCCATGTAAGAACATGTTCCTTTGTAAGGCATAGCCAGGGGCAGTACTTGCTCACTACAACTCCATTCCTTTTTTCCCCACTCAGAAAAGCCTTTGGGAATGCAAACAGGGGAAAGAGAGGACTTCAAATCATTGCATGTTTTATCGTTGGTAATAAAGTCCTTTGGGGATGCCACATGGCAACGCCAGTGTGTGCAGAGAGCCTGGCCGAGAATCCATGGTATAGATGATGGCAGACTCCTCCAATGCGATGGGTGTGGGATGCTTCGGGAATGGGAGAAGCATGTAAATAACCGTTTTGATTTCCTTTTCTCTGTATCTGTTAGGTGTTTAAGCGAGCATACATTCCTAGAACCTTGAATGAAGTAAAAAATTATGAAAGGGATATGGATATAATGATGAAATTGAAGGAAGAGGACATGGCCATGAATGCCCAACAAGACAATGTGAGTAGCTTGCTTTGTATACAGCAAGCAGATTTATAGAGGAAGCTCCTGTCCCACACCTGCCATCTTGCATGTCGGCTTGTAATCTTCTGAGATGGCTGATTCCCTTTGCATTAATAGGTCCTCTGTGTACATTGGATGTAAAGGGAGTTCACTGGTGAAAGAAAATGGCACATTTGAGTCCAACAGACAGTATTTGCAGAAAATGGAAGATTTGTGTCAAGTCAGGGCTGTAAATGGTTATTACGTTACACTAGTACATTAAGGAACATATTTCAAGGTCTAGAACATTTCTTCCTATGAAAAGGCCAGGTAGTAAATATTTTAGACTTTACAGGCAAAATTGAGGCTATTATAAGGTCATTATAAAATAAGAAAAAAAATTTTCTCCGAGTTTGTATTGATGAAAGAAGCCCTTTAATAATAATTGACTATAACTTTTCACGATTCCTAATAATGAGACGAGAGTGGAGTTATTTGGGGGAGGAGAATATATTCCATTTGAGAGTCAAAGTTAGAGTTCTCTATTATAAAATTGGTGGCAAAGGTTCATTTGTAAAAACCATCAAGTTATGGGTGGGTTGTGGGCCAGAGTTCACTCATGCCTGTGTGCTTGGTGGACAAGGGTAATACCCCATGCTGTAAACTTCTGTGTTAACCAGGGGATAAATTTTAGGCACCTTTTAATAATCACAGAGGATTATTAGCCTACAGTGTTCTTTTGTAATACTGCAATCTGTTTTTTCACTGTCTAGCTTTATGTTGATTGTCTCTTTTTGTCTTTTTGGTTATAAGATTCTGTACCAGACCGTTACAGGATTGAAGAAAGATCTCTCTGGGGTTCAGAAGGTATGAGAACTTGCGTTGCTGTTCATTTACACAGGTACTCTTTGGAAGCATATAAAACCTATTCCATACTAGAGTTAAACTAATAACAGTATTACTAGTATAGATAATTTCAAAGTTTATGGGCATTTTCAGAAATGCCCTGTGTTCCCTTTTTTTAGCCGTCAGACTGAAATACAGGAATTTGTGCTTTATTTCTGCCTCTTGGTTGTTTTGTTGTTGCTGAGGCATTGATACTTTTTATATCCTGGTCTTTATTTATGGAATTTTTAATGATAACCATGTGTTTCTTGATGTTTTTACAGTTAGCAACAACAAGGGAATCTGGTCTTATACTGGTATGAAACCTGTTGCAGAGCGTTCTCATGGGCTTAACAGTCTTACAGTTCTGGAACCTGTAGTGTTTTTTATTGAAACGATTTTGTTTTGTTTTACATTTTTAGAATGGTGTGGATTATTTCTAATGTAAGCAAAAATAAAGGCAGTTTCTGTTTATTTTAATGTTTTGTTTTGTTTTTAAAGTAGGCTCTACGTGCTGCGCCTTGGTGGTTCCATTGGTTAACCATCTGCCTTCCACTCAGGTCATGATCCCGGGTGCCGGGATCAAGTGCTACATCGGGCTCCCTGCTCAGCAGGGGGAGCCTGCTTCTCCCTCTGCCACTGCCCTTCCCCTTCTTCTCCCCTACTCATGCTCTCTCTCTCACTGTCTCACTCTCTCTCCCAAATAAATAAGTAAAGTCGGGGCGCCTGGGTGGCTCAGTTGGTTGAGCGACTGCCTTCGGCTCAGGTCATGATCCTGGAGACTCAGGATTGAGTCCCACATCAGGCTCCCTGCTTGGCGGGAGGCCTGCTTCTCCCTTTCCCACTCCCCCTGCTTGTGTTTCCTCTCTGGCTGTGTTTCTCTCTGTCAAATAAATAAAATCATTTTATAAATAAATAAATAATAAATAGATAAATAAATAATAAATAGATAGATAGATAGTTTTCCAAATAAGTAAATAAAGTCAGTCTCCACACCCAGCGTGGAGCCCAGTGTGGAGCTTGGACTCACTTGTGATCAAACCTGAGATGAGATCAAGAGTCAGACATTTAACTGACTCAGTCACCCAGGCGAACCTATTTTAATGTTCTTAATTAAAGGCTTAAATGTGAAGGATCATAGTTTGCTTTTTGAAAATTTACTATATCTTTGTTTTTGGAAGAATTGAATTAGGAAAACTCACATGTTCAGTGTGTGTTACGTATAGTAAGTGCCATAGGGCAGTTAGGCCTCGATTTCCAGTGTGAAAACTGGCTAGGAAACCTTTCTGTACAACTGCCTTTTAAAGATTTTTTTTTCGCATAAAAAGAAAACCCCTTGTTTTTTAAAAAATGCTTCCTGCTGCTTTAAAAACTGCTAAACCTCGGGGGGGAGAAAAAGCACAAATCTATCTTGTTTAAATATTGTTTTCCTTCTTGATTGGATCATTAGTAAGTGTTGCTTGAAATTTGATTCATAGGAAAACAGCTGTGAAGTTATCCAAATAAATCTTTATTTTTTACATCTGTCTGTATTTCTCATCCTTCCAAATACCAGCTCATTTCTGTGTTGGTGATCTTGATTACCCCATGAAGCCCCAGGTCCTTCACTTAGGTGTTTTCTGGAGCCTCACCCAATGCATTGCTTCCTTGCTTCCTCCCTGATGTTGATTCTGTTCTTGATGTTTCAGTACAGGATGTTGTTGTTCACCGTATACCTGGAAGGCTAAAAAATCTAAATTCTAGCATTAACGCATTTGACAAGAGTAGCTTAGAATAACATGGTTTTGTAATATTTTCAAGGTCCCTGCACTTCTAGAAACTCAAGCTAAGGAAAAGGTTTGTTCTGATTCAGAAGATGCTGGAAGCTCTGAGTGTTCTGACACAGACTCTGAAGAGCAGGAAGACCAGGCCTGCTCCAGGAAACCTACTGCTGACATTGAAGTCGATAAAAAGGTGAGCTGAGAATGCAAATTCCCTTGTTCTTTAGCATGGCGGGAGCCAGTTTCCTTTCTCTTTGCTCAAGATTAGATTATTAGATTACTAGATGATGATGACCGGAAACATTATTGATCAGTAAGTACTTCTAGTTGTGGTGCTAGTTTCTAAGTGTGAACTTTGCCTTTGGAAGTCACATCATGTCAAGATTGGTCTTCTGTTAGGAGCTCCCTAGACACTGCCTAGAGAGAGGACACATGGAATCCATTGATTGGAAATGATTGTGATTCAGTTGAAACATAATTGATGTTGGAGTTTTCCCATGGTGAAATACTGATGGGACATTTCAAAGGGATTTGCAGCTTAACCAGTGTTTCTAGAATCTAAAAGACTTATTCCACTCTTAGCCATCAGCCTGAGACAAATGATACATGATTGCTGTGTAAATGTTACTATTCATTCTTAGTTTAAGCCTTTAAATCTTGCAATATTCAGGTCCCTAAGACTTCTGAGAAGACATAGTCAAGCTAACACACACATTTTCTCCCTCTGGCTACTGTAAATACTTTGTCTCTTTCCAACCTTTATTTCTATTAGAATATGAAACTTGTGAAGAAAACTAGTTGCAAACATGTACTAGTCCTCCCAGATATTTCTGTTTGATACTCTTCACATTTCTGTTAAGAAACCCTAGAGACAAATTTGGAACCAAGATTGCACCACCACATCCTAATCATTTTCATCTTTTCCTGTTATACTCACTCTTATCCTTTCATATAGATTTTCTTACTTAATTGTAATAGTAAAGTGAATACTCTGAGTGAAATTTGCAGTTTCCTTAATTTTTGTTTTTGTTTTACAGGAAAGAAAAAAGATGGTCAAGGAAGCCCAGAGAGAGAAAAGAAAAAACAAAATTCCAAAGCATGTGAAAAAAAGAAAGGAGAAGACAGCCAAGATGAAAAAGGGCAAATAGAACTGGAACTCAAGACAAAATAATCTTCCATCAGTCACTTTTCCTGCCTGTGCGATGAGCTGTGCCTGGAAGGGGGTCTCATCGTGGTGTCCTAAAGACGAGGTCACATGTTCGCATGTAATTATGGAACAAGCTCTGAGCTCTCCTGTCAAGATCCACTCACTGCTTCTGGGTGGTATTGATAGAGGATTTATTTAAACTACTATTTTAATGAAGAATTTTATAAATTTTATTTTCATATATTTTTTTTCTCCTGCAACATGTTTTTTGAAGCATCATGAATATTTCAATGTGACCGACATCCATAGTCTGTATGCAAACGTGAAGGCACTTGGGACAGACTTGGGCAGATTGTTTTCACTTTGCTCATACATACCAGAGACCAATCTGAAATCCTTTGATCTTAGGGCCACGGTTTCTGTAGAAGAGAGTTTCGCTTCTAGGAGATTTCGGTCGGCTGTTGATATAATCACTGCAACTCCTCTGTGTGCAGTCCTGCTCATTTGGGGTGTGCTCTGTTTTTGTTACCCTCTTGAGTGAAGACACCGCATGAGCTATTTCACATTCAGCTGTTTGGCCTATTCGTTCATCGAATATTTGAGTGTTTTAGGTGCTAGGGATACAGCAGTAAACAAAACTAAAAAATTATTCCCTTCAGGTCCTTTACCTTAAGCAAGACCTTAAATAAGTAAAAAACATTATATCAGTAGATGGTAAATTCTGTGGTGAGAAATAATGCAGAACAGAGAGAGTGCAGGGGAGCCGGGAGTTTGCAGTTGAAAAACAGGCCACACCGAGCAGCTACGTTGAGCAAATACTTGAAGAACGTGAGTTGTGTGTGTATCGGGAGAGAAGGGTGTTGGGGGCAGAGCAAACAGCAAGTTTGAAGCCCCTGAGGCAAAAGTGTGCCTGAAATGCTCTAGAAACAAGAGGTTCCCATAACTGAGAAAGATGAGATGGTGCTAGGCTATTAGAGGGTTTCGAGCAGAGGAACAGTGTGATCTGACTTGTGTTTTGCAAGGCTCTCGCTCGCTCTGGCATCTGTGGGGACCTGAGAAGGGTGCGGGTGGGAGACCAGGGGCGGTTACTGTAGTGACCCACGTGCGAGCTGGCAGTGGCTCCGTTTCATGTGGTAGCAGTGGGCACGGAGACAGTGGTGGGATGCTAGGTTTAACAAAGTGGAGCAAACTGGACGTGCTAAGGGAATATGGTAGGCGAATGACAGTGAGGAGTGGCTTCGGGGTTTATGACGCAAGCAACTGCGAGACTGTCGTAATTGTCACTTCCTGTGTTGGGAAGGAATGTGGCTGGAGCAGGATTGGGGGTAAGCTTCCACTGCAACAAAGCACAAAAGTCCAAAGCAATGATCAACTTTTAATTTTTCTTACCATATATTTTATATTGGCAATGCCTATTTTAGCCCTTGCATCAGAAACAGTTGCTATAAATGAACTTAGTTTCCCTGAAAATAAAGCTTGCCCCTGGTTGTTTGAGGATTGGTGGGCTACTAGAGGCTGGGGGGCCGGTCAGCTGAGCTTTTAAAATATTAGGTCGTATTTATTATGTTCATATTCTCCTCCCCTCCTGACTTCAAAAAAGTTCAAAATCCAAAATGTAATTTCAGTGAACTACAACAGTAGCCCCTCTGAAATACCCTACAGTTAGTCAGAGAGAAACAGACTCAGCAATCCTGTACACGTTTGGGGGTTTTAGCTCTAGGATCTTCCCTTTCTCATACGTGTTTGGTCTTACTCTCGGACAAGGTATGTTGGGGGGGTGTCAAGCTCCTCACCGCTCTCTTTTGCTGAATCTAATGCAGTTGCAAAGTTTGGAATCAGTTTCTCTTGGGCAGAAGTCGTGTCAGCAAGATAACAGACAATACATTCCTACTGGCATTGCTGCCGGGAGGAAGTTGCTTATAAGATGGCAGGATTTGGGACTGTCGGGGAGATTCTAATTTGAAGAACATTCTTCTGATAACTCTCTTGCTGATAGGCTGTTTCCTTGTTTTGATTCAGGGCCACAGGCTGTACTGACTAGTATTCCTGGCAAACCTGTCTGAGTTCCTGTCTTTCTCACCAGAAGGCTTGGAAGAAGGAGCCTGTTCTTAGGCAAACTTAGAGGGTTACTTGCTGACTTTGCACTGAATTTTGAGTGCTTGGCAGGTTTGAAGCACCCATGGATTCATTATTGTTACAGTTAACTTTCATTTGGGGAGGTAGGGTTTGGATCTTCATTCAAAAGCTGGAACATAATTTTGTTGGTTGTCGATGTGTCTAATTTCCCATCCTATTTGGTTGATATTTAATCCTTCCAAATAATGTGTTTCTGTTTACTGTGAGAAATTGGGGTCATTTTATTGAAGCACAAAATCACAGCTCTCGCCTGTGCCGCTCTGGTTGTCCTTCCTCCTTTGCTAAAGCAGTTTGGGCACAGAACTTCCACTGGCCCAGGTGCTCTAGCGTCTGAGTATGGCCTTGCAGTGAAGAGATAGGGACTGTGGCAGCTGTTTGCCTCAGTCTGACCAGATGGGAACCCGGGGTTCTGGGCTATTGTCAGGTTTTCTTCTGCTTTATCTCTCCTTCATGAAGATGGACTCAAGAGGTTGGAAAACTCTATGGTTTGATACTAAGTTGTGTGAGGCCATCTCTTCTTTTCGTGAAGGTTCTATTGAGTTCAGTGAAAGCAGCTTGCTGTTTCTTGGTGGCAGGCTCATCCCGTCTTATGGCTGTGATTTCACTAATCTTTTGGCTCAGAAAATAAAGAGTTGAAAAAAAAGTTCTTCTAGATGCTGATAAAAGTTTATTTTCAAGATAACTCACATATCGTGGGCTCCAAATGAGGACATTAAAAGCCTTTCATTTTCAACAGCTTGACAGGTTTTCTAATTTTTAGTTGTTTGTACACAGTAAGGAGAGACCATACCCATTCAGAGCTCTGCCTTGATTTCTGGGGGTTACTTTTTGATGATGAAAGAGTTGCATGGATCCGCAGCTCCTCAAAGTTTAGTTTCCTGGGAAAATGTTTGGTGTTCATATCAAATGGTCGTGGTTTATGACCAAGGGCGATCATAAAGCAGGAGCTCTCTGTGTTCTGTCTCTGGAATTGGATTAAGTTATCACACTCCCTACATTTTTCTTGCCGTTTCTAACTTCCATAGCCTTTAGATTTGTGTTGCCTTGGATAAAAAGGCTTTTATAAATGTCCCAGGGAGGGTCACCTAGGTGGCTCAGTTGGTTAAGTATCTGTCTTAAGTTTAGGTCATGATCCCGGGTTCCTGAGGTCGGGTCCCGCATCAGGCTCCCTGCTCACCGAGGAGCCTGCTTTTCCCTCTGCTTGTGTGTTCTCTCTCTCTCTCTCTCTCTCTCTCTCTCTCTCTCTCTCTCTGACAAATAAATAAATCTTAAAAAAAGAAAGAAAGAAAAGAAATTGTCCCAGGGGAAATTGTAGTACAGGATATCAAATCATTTAAGCTAGTTTCCAAAGGAGAAGAGGCCTTTCTTGGATCTGTGTCCTCCAGAGATCTCAGTCCCAGTTGCCAGTGTTGTGGAAACCTCTGGACTTGAATTGGTGGAATTCTTGACTGGTTTTTGGCTTTCCTTCATTTTCTGCATCCCTCCATGTCCTGCATTGAGTGCTGGCAGGCCATGATTATGAGCAGGTGGCTCTCCTACAGCTGGACTAATCACACAACCTTGTCCTTGTCCTCGGGTTTGTTTGTTTGTTTGTTTGTTTTGCCAGAATAGTGAGGGGGTCATTTAATGTGTGAGCAGAGCTATCGCTAGCTCTCTAGAGAGGTTTCTGTGTCTGATCAGTGCTACTTAGTAGTTTTGTTTAAAGGCTGACCAACTTCATCATCTTTGGGCAAAATTTTAGCCTTTACAAATCCTGTATGTGAACGTCATAGGGTTCTAGATTTGACAGTGAAAAAGTGGTAGGTCCTTGGGGCCAAAGAATTGTTGGAGTCAGGATGCTGGAATGTAGAAGCTGGAAAGACAGAGGAAGTGAGAGCATGGGGTGCTGAAGGTCACGCTCGTGGAGGATTAATATCTAAGGAAGGGAGCAGACAAAAACACTGAAGGCTGGAAGGTCAAGGAACTGAGGCCAGGGCTTGTCAGGGCCATCTGTGTTAGGACCGCCCTTGCTTTAGAGCGTCAGGAGGGCCCCCCTCACGGAGAGAGGGGAAGTGGGCCAGGGTGGTGGTGGCATCAGTGCCTCCAGGGGAAGTAAGTGGTGTCCATTGACCTGAGATTGAGGTCGGCAGGGCAAACGGCTCTCGGGAGAGCTGGAGTGTAAATGGGATAAGGAAAAGGGAACCCGCAGAGGAGACGCGGAGGACACAGGGCTTTTTGCTGGTATCTAATCTAGAGTTCCAAAAGGCCCTGTAGGACTGGTTCAGGACTTAGAAAGGTGGGAAGGGGTCTCTTTGAGCTCAGGCACAGGCCCCTTGGTGGCATTGGTGGCTTCAGGTTCTCCAAACCTGATCCATTAAGTAGAGATAGTAGCCATGCCCACCTCCCAGAGTTCATGTGAAGGATGCTGAGGAGAGCTGCAGGCAGCTTGGTGAGGCCAGGACCCACTGCTCGGTCACTGGAAAGGGAGCAGCCCGGCACATGGAGGCTTCTGTTGCACTGTAGGGAGAAGCACACGTGACCACCTGGGAACTACTTGCTTCCTGCCAAAGTCCAGGTAGCCTCCTGATGTGATCAGCAGTGACAGGAAAAACACGACTCACAGGGATGGGATAACTGAGGTTGGGAGGAATAGGTCTGCCAAATCCGAGTCAGAAGGTGTATTAGGAAAAAAGGAAGAGCAATTGCAAAACATGAAAGCAGCCGAAGAGACATGCATCCCAATGCTGGGGGCTTCGTTTGGATCCCAATTAGACCAAACTATAAAAAGATAGACTTTGGGGACACCCAGGTGGCTCATTCAGTTAAGCTTCTGCCTTCGGCTCAGGTCACAATCTCAAGGTCCCGGGATGGAGTCCCTCTCGGGCTCTTTGCTTAGCAGGGAGTCTGCTTCTCCCTCTGCTTGCCTTTCTCTCTTCTCTCTGGCAAATAAGTAAATAAAATCTTTTTTAAAAAATGGACTTTTCGGGGCACCTGGCTGGCTCAGTTGGTTGAGCGACTGCCTTCGGCTCGTGTCATGATCCTGGAGACCTGGGATCGAGTCCCACATCGGGCTCCCTGCTCGGCGGGAAGCCTGCTTCTCCCTCTCTCACTCCCCCTGCTTGTGTTCCCTCTCTGGCTGTGTTTCTCTCTGTCAAATAAATGAAATCTTTAAAAAAAAAAAAAGACTTTTCTTGTTTATTAGGTAAACAAATTTAAAATGGAGTAGGTTTTAGATGATAGGAAGGAATTGTAATTTTAATAGATATGATATTTTATATGACATGATATTGATATGATAATTTATTAGATATGATAGTAGTATTGTTCCATTTTAAGAATTGTGCCCCCTATGGACCAAAGTCTTTATGCATCTAACAAATAGGATGTCTGGGATTTCTTGAAAATACTCCCATCTTTATCCCTATCCTTACAGTAGACAAAACAAGATCCATAGAACATTAATAATTGCTAAAGGCAAGTAATTGGTATAGAGGAATTCATTGTCTTATCCTATTTTGACATATAAAAGTTTCCATAAGAAAAAGGATTTTTGTTTAATGAGTTAAAATACATTACAAACAGGGTTTGTCACATAGTAGTAGTGTCTATATATTTGTCTTGTTACTGTTTTTAAGTAACTGTGTGTGTGTGTGTGTGTGTGTGTGTGTGTGTGTGTAGGCATCAAGGTTCAATCCCATGGGCCAGAACGGTCTAGGCAGAATTGTTATGCCTTATTGATGCTGGCCTTTTCTTGGTGTCCCTTGAGATGACCTTTTGGCTCTAAAATTCAGGTGCTACTAGTAGAATGCAGTTGGAGAACTTGTATATTGAACAAAGACTGATGGAAGTTTTCACTCTCCCAAACCCTATCCTTGTTTTAAAATATGCCATCTTCTGAAGGCCTGTCCTAACCACTCTATTTGGAATTGTGGTCTGCCCCCTTCCCAGCACCCCTACACACCTGTACTGCCTTTACTCCACATAATTTTTCTAGAGCTCCTCTAACTGACTCATATATTGAATTTACATATGTGCCTTCACTCACCTCCCAAAGTCTGGTTAGAATATAAGCTTCACGAAGGGCAAGGATTTTTACCTTTGTTTAGTTTTGTATCCCAGCACCTAGCATGCTGTCTGAAACAGAATAAATGCTCAGTGAATATGTAAGTGATTAAGAGGTTGTGTTTCTTAAAAAAAAAAAAAAGTTTTACATCAGTATGCACCCCTCATGTTCATAACAGTGAAAAGTAGGCATTAATGTGGACTTATTTGTACCTTCCCTGGCCCTACTGGGACCACTGGGGTCCATTTTGAGGTGGCTGACCTGAGCTTTATAGGCCACAGCACTGCCCCTGAGGCACTCAAGCCAACAGAAGTGATAGGTTTTAAAACTAGATTGTTATTTTGGGCACCTGGGTGGCTCAGTGGGTTAAAGCCTCTGCCTTCAGTTCAGGTCATGATCTCTTGGCAGGGAGCCTGCTTCCCCCTGCCTCTCTGCCTCCTTGTGATCTCTCTCTGTGTCAAATAAATAAATAAAATGTCTTAAAAAAATACTAGATTGTTATTTTGATTTTGACCGTGTGAGACTATCTGACTATTATCCAAAGTGCTCAGCCAAAATTGGATTGACTAATGAAATAATTCAATCTCAAATCACCACAGTTTATGACAGTGGGAATCTTTGAAACTAAAAGTGAAAATTCAGTTTGCCATCTTTTCTCAAATATAGACTGAGCATTTTTAAGATAAATTTATCTTATTAAAGATTTTTATTTTTGTGAGAGAGAAAGAACACGAGCACCAGTGGTGGGCAGAGGGAGAAACAGACTCCCTGCTGAGCAGGGAGCCTGATGCGGAGTTTGATTCCAGGACCCTGAGATCATGACCTGAGCCAGAGGCAGACGTTTAACTGACTGAGCCACCCAGGTGACTGCTAAATTTATGTTAAAAGGTGGTTCTGAGCGTAAGCAAACCTCTGCTTACCCAAGAGGCTGACAGACTACCCCTGGGAAGCACCATCCTGATCCTTTTCTTCAACAGGGCATAAAATAGTATGCTAGCCGCAGGACACTGGCATGATTGTTACGTATTTGGTCTTGCCCAACCTGGGTTATCATTAAATGACACCAGTAATGGCGTAGTGTTGGGAGTTTGTCTCCTGTTTCCCCACCATGTAAATATTGGCAAGGCTTGCTTGAGGGGGACTGTCTCTTGGCTGGGGAAGGGGTGAGAAACTTTCCTTTGGGGGAAAATTTTTCATCTGTAAATTGAGAGTCAGAACAGGTAGTCATAAGATTTCTTCTTTACAATTCTATTATTTAAAAAAGTGTAGCAGATCAATGATTTAGAAAAGACCCTTCAAAGCCAAGGGACCAGGCGAGAATGACATCTCTTAAAAGAGTTTGTTTATTAAAGATACAATCAATGGGTTTAAAGTGCCAGTTACCCCACAAGGCACGTTTGCTTTTTATATGAGTCATAATTTCAAGGCACCTTTTTTTTTCTTTTTTTTAACTTTATTTTTTCAGTGTTCCAAGATTCATTGTTTATGCACCACACCCAGTGCTCCATGCAATACATGCCCTCCTTAAAACCCACCACCAGGGTCACCCATCCCCCTACTCCCCTCCCTTCCAAACCCTCAGTTTGTTTCTCAGAGTCCAAAATCTCTCATGCTTCATCTCCCTCTCTGATTTACCCCAGTTCACATTTCCTTTCCTTCTCCTGTTGTCCTCTATGTTACTCCTTATGCTCCACAAGTAAGTGATATGATGCTTGACTTTCTCTACTTGGCTTATTTCACTCAGCATAGTCTCCTCCAGTCCTGTCCACGTTGCTACAAAAGTTGGATATTCATCCTGATGGAGGCATTAATATTCCATTGTATATATGTACCATATCTTCTTTATTCATTCATCTGTTGAAGGGCACCTTGGCTCTTTCCACAGTTTGGCCATTGTGGCCATTGCTGCAATGAACACTGGGGTACATATGGTCCCTCTTTTCACTACATCTGTGTCTTTGGGGTAAATACCCAGTAGTGCAATTGCAGGGTCATAGGGTAGCTCTATTTTTAGGGGTTTTTTTGTTTGTTTGTGGGGGTTTTTTTGGTTAAAGGAATTATACTTTATAATAATTTATTATAGTTTACAATGGAATACAATGGAATACTAATGGCTTGCTAATTTTGAAAGGCACCTTTTTCTTACTGTGTGCCATTTGAATTTCATGACAGTTCTGTTCATTGTCCCTGCAATAACGTTTGCTTCTCTAGGGGGAGGTGTGCTCTTGAGTTATTATTAACAAGTCCTATAAGCTGCATGAAAGGCCCTTAGGCTGCTGACTGCCCCAACTTTCAGACTGCACAGGGTACACAGGACCGGTCAAGTTCATCTCTTTATGTTCCCCTTCAAGAAGGATTAAATGAACCAATCTTGTTGACAGCAGGTACATATTTGGTGGCTGAGTTTTGAATCCATCCTCTTAAAGAACTCCTGAGGAAATAACTCCTCAGTCATATTTTTCCAGAAGTTGTAGGTCCTTTAATCAGGAGTTGCTTTCCTTTAAAACAACACACATGCTTCGAAAAAAGAGTAACAGTCACACAAAGACCCCCGAGAGCCTTTGGCAGTCTGGCATGCTGTGAACTTGCTAGGGACTCACTTTCTCTTTCTGGACCTCAGCTTTCCCCTCCTATCTCCCAAAAGTAAGATACTGGAGTGATGAGGACTCCCGAGTTCTAGAGCTGCCGTCTGTGGTCACCGCTGGCCACGTATGACTATTAAGCCCTGGCAGTGTGGCTGGGCAGGATTGCAAGTGCAACATATACACTGAATCTTGAAGATTAAGTATGAGGGGGAAAGAGTGAAAATAGACTTAGTAACTTTTTAATATTGATTACATGGTGAAATGCTAATATTTTGCATGCAGTAGCCCCCAGCCCCATACCCATGGTTCCAGTTACCCGTGGTCAGCCGCTGTCCAGAAGCAGATGGTCCTCCTCTTCACTCATCCTCAGAAGGTCATTAGTAGCTTAGCACTGGGTCACAGTGCCTGAGTCATTCACCTCCCTTCCTCTCCTCTTGTAACATTTTATCATCAAATATTATCCCAGTAAGAAGGGTGATACATTATATTAGAGAGAGAGAAACCACATTCATATAACTTCTATTACAGCATGTTATCATTGTGTTCTATATTATTATTAATCTTTTACTCTGTCTAATTTATAAACTATCATATGCATGTATGCATAGGAAGAAAGGATACATACATATGATAGTTTAATTTCACGCATCCACTGGGATCTTGGAACATCTTCCCCATGGATGAGAGGCAGGGAAACTGCAGTATATAGAGTCAAAGAAAATAGATTAAAATGAATTTCACCTATATTTTGTGTGGTAGAAAATTTTAAGTTGTGTATGAATATGTGGTGTGCAGGACACAGCAACCTATAAAGGAAAGAATGATAAGGGACCCCCCAAATCTGTCAAAATCAATCTTCTAGAAGGTATTTTTAAAATTACATATTCAGCAGATTATTTCTGAAGAAAAACGTGTCATTCCATTTGGTTTAAATATAGATAATATATATAATGCATGAGGGGAAAGTGGGACTTCTTAATAAATGAATACAAGGTGGCATTAAATACTTGTTTTTTTCTTCACAATATTTTGTCAGCTTGTTGGTGTGCTGCTCAAACTTTCCTCCTGCAGGTCCTCACTGCAGCTTGGCTTTCCCAGCTGCTTTCCATGCCGCTGCCAGACCTGGCATTTTCAAATCTCTTGTTTTAGCTTAAAAACAAAACAAAACCCAAAAACCATGTGGATTTCGTATTCTACTTCATACTAAATTCCTGCTTAACTTTTTTGAAAGTTTTAAATGATAATTAAGTAACATTAATGCTCCAGGAAGTCATGCCCTGTGTTTAACTTCATATTCCCTTGTGGACCACTGTAATTTTATTTTTTATTTATTTTTTTTTTCCATAACCCAGCCACCCTATCCCTCCCCCTCCTACCCTCCAGCAACCCTCAGTTTGTTTCCTGAGATTAAGAGTCTCTTATGGCTTGTCTCCCTCCCCGGTCTCATCTTGTTTCATTTTTTTTCCCTCCCTACCCCCCACGATCCCCTGCTCTGCCTCTCAAATTCCTCGTATCAGAGAGATCATGTGATAATTGTCTTTCTCTGATTTACTTATTTTGCTCAGAATAATACCCTCCAGTTCCATCCACATCATTGCAAATGGCAGGATTTCATTCTTTTTGATGACTGCCTAGTATTCCAGTGTGTGTATGTGTGTGTGTGTGTGTGTGCGTGCGTGCGTGTATGTGTGTGTGTGTATACACATACATATCACATCTTTATCCATTCATTGGTTAATGGACATCTAGGCTTTTTCCATAGTTTGGCTGTTGTGGACATTGCTGCTATAACATCCAGTTACATGTGTCCCCTTGGATCACTACATTTGTATCTTGAGAGTAAATACCCAGTAGTGTGATTGCTGGGTTGTAGGGTAGTTCTATTTTCAATATTTTGAGGAATCTCCATACGATTTTCCAGAGTGGCTGCACCAGCTTGTGATTCCCTCCAACAGTGGAACAGTGTTCCCCTTTCCCCACATCCTCCCCAACAACTCTCACCATTCTGACTGGTGTAAGGTGGTATCTCACTGTGGTTTTGATTTGGATTTCCTTGATGCTGAGGGATGTTGATCACTTTTTCATATGTGTTGGCTGTTTGGATGTCTTCTTTGGAGAAATGTCTGTTCCTGTCTTCTGCCGGTTTCTTGATTGGATTATTTGTTCTTTGGGTATTGTGTTTGATAAGTTCTTAATAGATTTTGGATACCAGTCCTTTATCTGATATGTCATTTGCAAATATCTTCTCCCATTCTGTCTGTTGTCTTTGGTTTTGTTAACTGTTTCCTTTGCTGTGCAAAAGCTTTTAATCTTGGTAAAGTCTCAATAGTTCATTTTTGCCCTTGCTTCCCTTGCCTCTGGCAATGTCTCTAGGAAGAAGTTGCTGTGGCTGAGGTCAAAGAGGTTGTAGCCTGTGTTCTCCCCAAAGACCGTGATGGATTCTTGTCTCACATTGAGGTCTTTCATCCATTTTGAGTCTATTCTAGTGTGTGGTGTAAGGAAATGGTCCAGTTTCATTCTTCTGCCTGTGGCTGTCCAATTTTCCCAATGCCATTTCTTGAAAAGACTGTCTTTTTTCCATTGGACATTTTTCCTGCTTTGTCGAAGATGAGTTGACCATAGAGTTGAGGGTCCATTTCTGAGCTCTCCATTCTATTCCGTTGATCTATGTGTCTGTTTTTGTGCCAGTACCATACTATCTTGATGATTACAGCTTTGTAATAGAGCTTGAAGTCTGGAATTGTGATGTTGCCAACTTTGGTTTTCTTTTTCAACCTTCCTTTGGCTATTCGGGGTCTTTTCTGGTTCCATATAAATTTTAGGATTATTTGTTTTATTTCTTTGAAAAACATTGGTGGTATTTTGATAGGGATTGCATTAAATGTGTAGATTGCTCTAGGTAGCATAGACATTTTCACAGTATTTGTTCTTCTAATCCATGAGCATGGAACGTTTTTCCATTTCTTTGTGTCTTCCTCAGTTTCTTTCATGAGTACTTTATACTTTTCTGAGTACATATTCTTTGCCTCTTTGCTTAGGTTTATTCCTAGGTATCTTATGGTTTTGAGTGCAATTGTAAATGAGATAGACTCCTTAATTTCTTTCTTCTGTCTTGCTGTTGGTATATAGAAATGCAACCGATTTTTGTTCATTGGTTTTATATCCTGACACTTTACCGAATTCCTATATGAGTTCTAGCAGTTTGGGAGTAGAGTCTTTTGGGTTTTTCATGTAAAGTATCATATTATCTGCAAAGAATGAGTTTGACTTCTTCTTTGACAATTTGGTGCCTTTTATTTGTTTTTGTTGTCTGATTGCTGAGGCTAGGACTTCTAGTACTATGTTGAATAGCAGTAGTGATAGTGGACAGCCCTGCCATGTTCCTGACCTTAGGGGAAAAGTTCTCAGTTTTTATCCCATTGAGAATGATACTCACTGTGGGTTTTTCATAGATGGCTTTTATGATATTTAAGTATGTACCCTCTGTCCCTACACTGTGAAGAGTTTTGATCAAGAAAGGATTCTCTACTTTGTCAAATGCTTTTTCAGCATCTGTTGAGAGGATCATATGGATCATATGGTTCTTGTTCTTTCTTTTATTAATGTACTATATCACATGGATTGATTTGTGGATGTTGAACCAACCTTGCAGCCCAGGAATAAATTCCACTTGGATGTGGTGAATAATCCTTTTAATGTACTGTTGGTTCCTATTGGCTAGTATTTTGGTGAGAATTTTTGCATCCGTGTTCATCAAGTATATATTGGTCTGTAATTCTCCTTTTTGGTGGGGTCTTTGACTGGTTTGGATATAAAGGTAATGCTAGCCTCATAAAATGAGTTTGAAAGTTTTCCTTCCATTTCTGTTTTTTGGAACAGTTTCAGGAAAATAGGTATTAATTCTTCTTTAAATATTTGGTAGAATTCTGCGGGAAAGCCATCTGGCCCTGGGCTCTTTTTTGTTGGGAGATTTTCGATGACTGCTTCAATCTCTTTATTGGTTATGGGTCTGTTTCTGTTCTTTATTTCTTCCTGGTTCAGTTTTGGTAGTTTCTAAGTCTCCAGGAATGCATCCATTTCTTCCAGATTGTCAAATTTGCTGGTGTATAGTTGCTCATAATATGTTCTTATAATTGTTTGTATTTCCTTGGTGATGGTTGTGATCTCTCCTCTTTCATTCATGATTTTATTAATTTGGGTCCTTTCTCTTTTCTTTTTGGTAAGTCTGGCCAGGGGTTTATTGATCTTGTGAATTCTTCCAAAGAACCGGCTCCTAGTTTTGTTGATTTGTTGTACTGTTCTTTTTGTTTCCATTTCATTGATTTCTTCTCTGATCTTTATTATTTCTCTTTTCCTGCTAGGCTTTTTTTCCAGCTTTATTTGCTGTTCTTTCTCAAGCTCCTTTAGGGTTAGGTTGTGTACTTGAGACCTTTCTTGTTTCTTAAGAAAGTCTTGTATTGCTATATACTTTCCTCTTAGGACCGCCTTTGCTGTGTCTCAAAGATTTTGAGCAGTTGTGTTTTCATTTCATTTGTTTCCATGAATTTTTTAAATACTTCCTTAATTTCTTGGTTGACCCATTCATTCTTTAGTAGGATCCTCTTTAGCCTCCATGAATTTGAGTTCTTTCCAACTTTCCTCTTGTGATTGAGTTCTAGTTTTAAAGCATTTTGGTCTGAAAATATGCAGGGAATGATCTCAATATTTTGGTACCAGTTGAGACCTGATTTGTGACCCAGGATGTGATGTATTCTGGAGAATGTTCCATGTGCACTAGAAAAGAATGTGTATTCTGTTGCTTTGGGATGAAAGGTTCTGAATATATCTGTGACTTCCATCAGCTCCAGTGTGTCATTTAAAGTCTTTATATCCTTGCTGATCCTTTGCTTAGATGATCTGTCCATTTCAGTGAAGGGATGTTAAAGTCCCCTACTGTAACTGTATTATTGTTGATGTGTTTCTTTGATTGAGTTATTAATTGGTTTCTATAATTGGCTGCTCCCATGTTAGGGGCATAGATATTTAAAATTGTTGGATTTTCTTTTTGGACAGACCCTTTAAGTATGATATAGTGTCCTTCCTCATCTCATACTATAGTCTTTGGCTTAAAATCGAATGTGTCTGATATAAGGATTGCCACCCCAGCTTTCTTTTGATGTCCATTAGCATGGTAGATTGTTTTCCACCCCTCTCACTTTATTTTTTTTTTTTTAAAGATTTATTTATTTACTTGACAGAGAGAAACACAGCTAGAGTGGGAACACAAGCTGGGGGGGTGAGAGAGGGAGAAGCAGGCTTCCCACCGAGCAGGAAGCCCGATGTGGGACTCGATCCCGGGTCTCCGGGACCATGACCTGAGCCGAAGGCAGCTGCCCAACCAACTGAGCCACCCAGGCGCCCCGTTTTTTTTTTTTTTTTTTTTTTTTAAAGATTTCCACCCCTCTCACTTTAAATATGGAGGTGTCTTTGGGTCTAAAATGAGTTTCTTGGAGACAGCAGATCGATGGGTCTTGTTTTTTTATCCATTCTGATACTCTATATCTTTTGATAGGGCATTTAGCCCATTTACATTCAGGGTAACTATTTTTTTAATATTTTATTTATTTATTTGACAGAGAGAAACACAGCTAGAGAGGGAACACAAGCAGCGGGAAGTGAGAGAGGGAGAAGCAGGCTTCCCGCCGAGCAGGGAGCCCGATGTGGGGCTCAATCCCGGGTCTCCGGGATCATGACCTGAGCCAAAGGCAGTTGCTCAAACAACTGAGCCACCCAGGCACCCCTCAGGGTAACTATTGAAAGATATATGAATTTAGTGCCATTGTACTGCCCATAAGGTAACTGTTACTGTATATTGTCTCTTTCCTTTCTGATTTGTTACTTTTAGGTTCTCTCTTTGCTTAAAGGACACTTTTCAATATGTCCTGTAGGACTGGTTCAGTGTTTGCAAATTCTTTTAGTTTTTGTTTGTTCTGGAAGATTTTTATCTCTCCTATTTTCAATTGCAACGTAGCTGGATATAGTATTCTTGGCTGCATATTTTTCTCACTTAGTGCACTGAATATATCATCCCAGTCCTTTATGGCCTGCCAGGTCACTGTGGATAGATCTCTGTTGACAGGTTTGCTGCCAATCTAATATTTCTGCCATTGTATGTTACAGACCTCTTCTCCTGAGCTGCTTTCAGGATTTTCTCTTTGTTGCTGAGACTTGCAAGTTTCACTATTAGATGACAGGGTGTGGACTTGTTTTTGTTGATTTTGAAAGGGGTTCTCTGTGCCTCCTGGATTTTGATGCTTGTTCCCTTTGCCAAACTAGGGAAATTCTCTGCTATAATTTACTCCAATATACCTTCTGTCCCTCTCTTTCTTCTCCTTCTGCGATCCCAATTATTCTAATATTGTTTCGTCTTATGGTATCACTTATCTCTCAAATTCTCCCCTTGTGGTCCAGTAGTTTATTTTTCTCAGCTTTCATATTCTCCATCATTTAGTCTTCTGTATCACTAATTCTCTCTTCTGCCTCATTTATCCTAGCAGTAAGAGCCTCAATTTTTTATTGCACCTCATTAAGAGCTGTTTTGATTGCAACTTGGTTAGATTTTCATTCTTTTATTTCTCCAGAAATGGATTTTATTTCTCCAGAAATGGATTTTATTTTTCCAGAAAGGGATTTTATTTCTCCAGAAATGGATTTTATTTCTCCAGAAAGTGATTCTCTAATATCTTCCATGCTTTTTCGAGCCCAGCTAGCACCTTTATAATTGTCATTCTGAACTCTGGTTCTGACATATTACTAATGTCCCTATTGATTAAGTCCCTAGATTTAGGTACTGCCTCTTGTTCTTTTTTTGGGGGGGAGGGGTGAGCTTTTCCACCTTATCATTTTATCCAGATAAGAATAGTTGAATGTGAGAAGAAAATACTAAAAGGGTATCGACAACCCAGAAACATATATAGTAACCAAATCAGAAGAGACCCGAAACTGGGGGGAAAAGAAAGGGGGAAAAAATGTCTATCTATCTGTATCTGTCTCTCTATATATGATTAGACTGGTGAATAGAATAGAGCCATACACTTGATTTTGCATATATTTTGTTCTCCTAGAAGAAACTGACTCCCAAAATTTTAAAGAAAGAAAAATATATGTACAAAAATAAGGGTATACATGATGAAGGGATAGGATGACTATAAAAATGAAAATTTTAAAAATATTCTAAAAAAGAAATTGATTAGAAGTTGTTTGAAAAACAAAGGAAAGAATGTGATGAGGCTGGAGACTAGAACAAAGCCATGTGCTAGATTTAGTGTATATTTTTATCTACTAGAAGAAACTGTATCCCAAAGTTTTAAAGAAAGAAAAAGTTGGGATGCCTGGGTGGCTCAGTTGGTTAAGCGACTGCCTTCAGCTCAGGTCATGATCCCGGAAACCCGGGATCGAATCCCACATCAGGCTCCCTGCTCGGCGGGAAGCCTGCTTCTCCCCCCTCTTACTGCCCCTACTTGTGTTCCCTCTCTCACTGTGTTTCTCTCTGTCAAATAAATAAAATCTTAAAAAAAAAAAGAAAGAAAAAGTTATATGTATACAAAAAATAAGCTTAAGTATAATGAAGGGATAGAACATGACTAAAACAATGAAAATTGAAAAAGATTTTTTTAAAAAAGATACTGACAAGATACAATAGTTAAAAAAACAAAATAGGAAACAGAAAAAAAGTTAAAAAATAGAATAAGAAAAAAATAAGATCAAAAAAATTTTTAACTTTGAAAGACTAAAGAATCATGAGGAAAAGGCCATGAATTCTATGTGATGCATTCCCCTAACACTGAGGTTCAGCAGTTCTCATTGATGGGTGAACTTGGTCTTGGCTCTGTGTTCTCGCTCATCATCTCAGGGAGGGGCCTGTTGTATTGATTCTCAGATGTCTTTGCCCGAGGCGGAACTGCCCCGCTCTCGCCAGGGGCCTGGCTATGCAATCTGCTCAGGTTTGCTCTCAGGAGCTTTTGTTCCCTGAATGCTTTCCGTCCAGTTTTGGAGGCCGGGAATGAAAATGGCGGCCTCCCAGTCTCTGGCCCAGAGGAGCTGAGAGCTTGGGCACCCTCCTCAGTGCACCCCCAGAGGAAAGCAGTCAATCATGCCCGTCTCCCTGGTCTCCGGCCACACTCTGTGCTCACCCGGCCTGTGACCGAGCATTTCTATCCCTGGTGCACGGCCCCATTTGGAGTCTCCAAACCCAGCAGATTCCTGCAACATGCTCCTGTTTCACCCCTCCTGGTGGAGGAAAGAGGGGGTCTCCCCAGATCTGCCACCTGTGGGGTCCCTGCTCAAAGAGCAGTGGTCCAACTGCACCTCAGATTCCAGTTGAAGGTAAGCCCGAGCTGGGATCCCCCTCCTCATCTCCATCTCTGCAGCCAGCTTCCCCGCTCTGATACCTGGGAGCTCTGCCATGCTCAGGCATTCTGGGTCCTTCTGTGACCCTGAGGGCCCTGAGACCACACTGTTCCCACGAGGGTTCCACCCCCTGCTTAGCCTAGGGGGTGACATCCCTCAGTGGAGCCAACTTCTAAAAGTTCTGATTTTGTGCTCTGAGGCTCTACTGCTGCCTGGGAGCCGGCCCCTCCCCCCCCTTGGTCTGTCTTCCCAAGTGTCGCCTCCAATTCACTTTTCCACACATCCCACCGTCCAGAAAGTGGTCACTTTTCTGTTCCTAGAATTACGCTCTTCTTCTCTTCGGTTTCCTGTTGAGTCTGTAGGTTTTTTGGCTGGTTTGATAACCATCTGGCTTAACTCCTGGGACCCTATGATACCTAGGTCTCCTACTTCTCTGCCATCTTGCGCCTCCCCCCTTAATTATTTTGTGTGTGTGTGTGTGTGTGTGTGTGTGTGTGTGTATTTTTTTAAGATTTTATTTATTTGACAGAGAGAAACACAGCCAGAGAGGGAACACAAGCAGGGGGAGTGAGAGAGGGAGAAGCAGGCTTCCCACCGAGCAGGCAGCCCGATGCGGGGCTCGATCCCCGGACTCCGGGATCATGACCTGAGCTGAAGGCAGAGGCTTAACCACTGAGCCACCCGTAATTGTATTTTAAAGTCTGTTGCTAGTGAGGACAGTGTGGCATGATCTTTGCTTGAAAACTGTAGGATAATAGTATCTATTATATGGCAGTAAGGGTTAAATGAGATAAAATCAGATAAGTCCTTAGGCACAGAATAAATGTTTATTAAGAAAAAGTGAGAATTGGTGACTTTCCTCATTTGGTTCCTAAAAGGTGCCCATTCCATATAAAATGAAGGATTAGAGGCTAACGGATTTTTCTTAGAAGATGTAAGCCATACCAGGAGAGCATACATGAAGTATGAAATGTCACCTCCAGTTGAACCCATCAGTGGAGTGAACAAAGTGAACTTACTGAACTTTTTCCTTCACCTGAAATGAAGACTCTATGAGAATCAAATGTGGTGCCAGGGAAAGTTCCAATGCTTGACTCTTAGGAAGTGATTGCTGCTGGTTTCCTGGAAGAATTCCAGGAATTTCGAATGCAAGTTGATTCGTGGTGCCACAGTTTTGCTGTGGTACCCTCTTCCAAAATAAATATTTTATTTTATGAACAGGATAATTTGAAACTTCAAAACCAAGAACTTCAGAGGCACTTGTCATGGGGTCCACGGCACAGTTCTTGAAGGAAGGAGGATCGCCAAGGAAATGACCACCAACACTGCTTCTGGGAATGTGTTTTTAAGAGCAGGTGGGAGAATTTATTTCAGTTCGAGACCAATTCTCATCCAACTGTAAAAGGCTAATTTCTGTTGAGCAGATTTTAACAAAGTGGAGGGCAATGGAATGCCCGAATGGGTGTGGTGGGAAGTGAGAAATGTGCAGAGCAGGGAGGGTGGAGAAGTCCAAAAGCCAAACTTACTGACTTGACAGTTTTACTTGGGGTCGGCCCTGCCCTCCCTTAGAACAGGGGGAGGAGTCAGTTAACTTTTGGGACCTGCTCATCCTGTTAGGAAACCACTCCCTATTTGGGGCATGGGGTCTCAGCAGGCACTGTGCCCGGGCTGAGGCGTAGCTGCTTCAGGGAGCTTGCGCCCACACCCAGCACCTGGCTAGGAGAAGCTGGCCTTCCCAGTGAGATGAAGGAGTGTGTGCTCATCTCAGAGGCTGGGAAATCAGCTGAGCAATGGATGTCCCTCCATCACGGGCCCTGAGAGTCCCTCCAGGGATGAGGGCTAGGCTGTAATGAGGATTCTCCAGTAGAGCTGTGGGTTGGGTTCTTTCAGTTGGTTTTTGTTTTTACTTTTTGGCTGTTCGGTTTGGGTCATGGCCGCTTTATGGCCTAGTGGGAGGTAGAAAGCCAGTAGCTCTCCCTTTTGCTGGAAAGCCTCATTCTGGTTAGGGTTCCACCTTCCCCAGTTTCAGAGTGAGTACACATTATGGATGCTGCTTAAATTTAGCCTATACCTGCCAGGGAAGAAAGTGTCCTCTCCAAAACAGTGAGCACTAAGCATGGCTGGATTCACCCTCCTAGCAGCTCTCAAAGATACTTTAGACTTTGGGGAGTGGGTCTGAGTCCCCAGGATGGGGCAGAGTGGGTTTAAATGTTCCTGCCTCTGAAGTCTGAGGATGGGCCACAAAGAGCAGATCCTCTAGGGATAGCTCTCCAGAGTGAAGCAGTTTCTTTAATAAATGTGTCACAGAGATTGAAATCAAGCTCTCTGCCTAGAGAGGCTTGCTGCAGACAAGGCAGTCTGGAGGAAAAGGAAAAAGAAAAAATCCAACAATGGTAAAACATTTTTGTAACAAAGAAACAGCAAGTCCCTACAAGAAGACAAGTGCAGAAAAGATCTCTGACTAATTGTATTTGGGGTTTGAGATTTCAGCTCCTTCTATCTTCAAGCCCAAGGGAGGCCCTGCCTCGGCGGGCTCTGTCTGGCCCAACAGCCTCTCTAAGAGCCCTGTGCACCTCATGATGGGCGATATGCCAGCCAGTATCAGCAGCCCAGCAAGCGCAGGAGTCTGTTTTCTAGAACCGTGTGTTTCGAGTGCAGTAAGCATTAGGGTAGATGTCTCAGGGGCACATTGGCTGCTGCAGCTGGAGGCTGGGTGCAGATGGGGCCAGCAGTGCTGCCGGGGTACCTGCCGGGGTGTGTGCTGCAGGCATGTTGAGGCAGTGCAAGCACAGCTGTGCATGATGGAGACCCACGGTCTCCAGACAACAAAAGACAGCGAAGAAGGCCGGCCAGTGCATGTGAGTGGGTGGCACAGGATCCATCTAGACTTTGTGGCTTTTAGGAACATGCCCCACCAGTGCTTGGGGTTGTCCACAGGAGTGGAAAGTGCACCAAGCTTGGCAGTCTTGGCTTTGGTGATCCCCCCCTGGCCCCCTCTTGGTAGTTGTGCTCCCCACCATCATGTCACCTCCTTAAAGCAGGCCAGGAAGGTCCAGAGATCCAGGCCCTTGAGAGAGCCTTGAAGTACCTCCTGGCCATGGCTGTTGTCCCCAGTTCAGAGGAAGCCTGTTACAGAGTCTATGCCCTGGCTGTGGAAATGGGGTCCCCTCTCCAGTGGCCTGTTAGAAGCTTCTGGAAGGGATTCGAGATGCCCTCTGTCACAATTCCAGGAAATCCAGGGGAAAGTGGAAAGTTGTAGATGTGATTTCCAGCACTCTGCTCTAGTTCTGAGGGCAACAGCTGTAGGGCCTCTCTGTCCCCCCAGCCCCACCCCCGCCCCAAGATTGGCCAGGCTGCCTGTTGGCTGGTTCCCTGGCTCCCTGACAAGCCTCTTAGCTGCCCTGAGTCTGTTCTGGGTTTTGTGGTGGTGAGTTTTTTTGAAGTCGAAAATATGGACAGCAGAATGAAATGCCATCCAGATCCTTCCTCGGGCTCTGGTTTATGTATCTTTCAGGTCACATTCTTAGAGAGGCTTTGGCCACATGAAGTGTGTTGTGAGGTCACAAGGGAGGTTTGAGAGCTTGGAGTCCATTTTTATCACAAACATACACTTGCATACTTTTGATTTATTTTTCCAGCATCCATTTTCCCCATCAAAAAACAAAATAAAAACAAATTCCCCTGCAAACAGGAAGTTAATGAAAATCAACAGTAGCCATATTACTCATTTGCTAATTTTGTGTGTGTGTGTGTTTTCCTGACTTAGCATTCTAAGCCTACAGATGATATGCTATTAGGGGATAGACCAGGATTATACCTTTTCTCCTGTCCTTAATATTACTGTTTCCTTATGGAATAGCACACACATGCACACACACATACACTTATACACTGAACAATTAGGGAATAATGCAAGATGTTTTAAGTGCCAGACTGTGTGGCACAGGTAACGTATGGTATAGCTGTACAGAGTGGGGAGCAAACTGGCTGGGTGGGGCTGAAGCTGGATCAAGGGATGGGTTCGTTTAGGCATAGAAGGGTGAAAAGCTAAGCTATGTGGCAAAGAGCCATCCTTGACAGGCTACTGTGATTGGTAGGAAAGGGTTAATTAATGTTTGTATGTAACAGTGAGTCCTGACCCATGTGGCTTAAACAGTAAAGACAAAAATTTTTTTAAAAAATATTACACCTGTTTCATCATGCCTTTGAATGCTATGACCAACCAGAATGGCACCTTGTGATGGTGATGGCAGAGGGTGCCGGAAGCCTGTGCTATGGCCAGTGTTTACCCATTGTGGAGGGATAAGGGAAAGCCTAGCAAATTCCAGGGGAGGAATGAGGGGCAGGGGCACTAGCAAGGCACTCAGGAGGCTCAGGACAGCACTGTTAACAAACAGCACAGACCCGTTTCAATATGCTGACAACCAGTATGACCAGTGTGTCCTGACTGAGAAGGAGCCCTGATGCTTTATGTCACATGTGCGTTTAGAAGCAGACCCATTCTGGATGTTTCACTCAGCCATCCAGGGTCTTCATCCAGGACCTGGTTCTTTATGGTATTCTCATCCTCCCATCAGCAGGGTATCACATGTTCATGACGATACCCAGAAGTATAAAGATGGAGTTTTTCCCCTTGTCATTCTTTTGTCAGCTAAAAATATGTCCACCATAGAAATCTCCTTGCAGATTTCTATGCAAATTTCATTGCACTGCAAGTCGCTGGCCCAGGAGATGGCAGGACTAATGGTGGTTCTCCCCTTGGGATTAGGGATGGGGCCCTTCCCCAAATCACATGGCCACCCCCCGCAGAGGAGAATGTGTTACTGGATGCACTTGGGGTTCTTTCAAGGGGAAAAGAGGAAATGGCACTGGGCCAGCAGTCATCAGTGTGTGCCCAACGAGGTTACGTGAAGTAAGATGGACCCAGGTTACAGAAGGCCTTTTCTGAGCAGAAACGTGGACTTAATCAGCAAAGCCATTAGTGTAACGTTAGTGAGCACTTACTAGGTGTGCTGCCCAAAGATGCCACATGCGTTACTGTGCCGAATTCACCAGAAGTTTCCATACCCTGCACCGGTCATGCAGGCAGACCGTGAGAGTGCTAGAGCAGGCCAGTTAATGGACGTGACATTTGGGTTCAGTGTTCCACAGTGTATCCCCGGGGGTAGAGACATTGACGGCATGGGTACCAGTTGGGAAGTTGTGGAAAGAACGTGTAGGTACGCTGAGGGTATGCACCACTGCGAAATGAAATTTTGAGCACCTGTTAAATGTGAAGCACTTCACCAGGCAGGTTATCTAGTTTAATTACTTCATTCTCACAAGGATCCCATGGGATGATTTTTCATTGTGGTGAAAAAACCCCTGACATGAAATTTATCATCTTAACTATCTTTGAGTGTGTTGTTCAATAGTGTTAAGTGTATTTACATTGTTGTGCAACAGATTTCTAGAATGTTCTTATCTTGCAAAACTGAAACTCTACTCACTAAACTGTAATGCCCCTTTTCCCTTTCCCTAGCCCTTGGCAGCCACCTTTCAACTTTTTGTTTCTGTGATCTTGAGTACTTTAGATACTTCATATGAGTAGAATAATATGGCATTTGTCCTTTTGTGTCTGGCTTATTTTGTTTAGCATAGTGTCCTCAGGTTCTAATATGTGCCAAGATTTCCTTTAAAATGCCTCCATAAGGAGTGCCTGGGTGGCTCAGTCGGTTAAGCGTCTGACTCATGATTTTGGCTCAGGTCATGATCTCAGGGTCACAGGCTCAAGCCCTGCATCAGGCTCTGTGCTCAGTGGGGAGTCCACTTGAGCGTCTCTCCCTCTGTGCTGCCCCCCACTTGCATCATCTGAGTGTACATGCTCTCAAATAAAAATAAATGAATCTATAAATAAATCAGTGAATAAAATGTTTCTGCATAAGTTCCATTGGGTATACATACCACGTATTCTCTATCCATTCTTCTGTGGATGGGTGCTGGAGTTGCTTCTGCCTTTTGGTTATTACAGATAGTGCTGTTATCAACATGGGGGTGCAAGTACCTCTTTGAAATCTTGCTTTCAGTTCCGAAAGGTACATATCCAGAAGTGGGACTGCTGGATCATATAGCAGTTCAGTTTTAATTTGTTGAGGACCCTCCATCCTGTCTCCCATAATGGCTGTGCCATTTTACATTCCCACCAAATGTACACGAGGATGCCAAGTTCTCCGCATCCTCGCCAACATTTGTTACCATCTGTTCCTTTGATAGTAGCCATCCTAATGTGACTGAGGTATGATCTCTTTGTGGTTTCAGTTTGCACTTCTCCCATAATTAGTCATGTTGAATATCTTTTCATATGTATGCTAGCCATTTGTGTGTCTTCTTTGGAGAAGACACACTGCTTTGTCTAACTAAATCTTGTGTCTATTTTAAAATCACATGTTTATATTTTTGTTGTTGAGTTGTTGAAATTCCTTATATATTGTGGATATTAACCCCATATCAGAGATATTATCTGCAAATGTTTTCTATCATTCTGTTGGCTTTCTTTTCACTTCCTGATTGTTTCATAGAGTAAGATTTTTTATTCTGGTTACTGCAATTGAATAGATTGATAATTGAATAAATATGGCTCTCTCCTCAAGTACACAGTGTGATACATAAGAGACTCTGTATTGCCTTTGTATCCCTAGTGTCTACCAAATGCCTGCCCATGAATGAGAGAAGAGACTGAACCTCAGAGGTTACATAGCTTTCTCAAAGTCACACCACTATCAAGAGACAGCATCCGAATTAGAAGTCAGGCTTTTGTGTCCAACATGGGTTTCCTTTCTGCTATATCGATGATTGTCAGTTCACTTTCAGATGTCTTCCTAACCCAAAGACCTGAATCTGGTCTTTGATTTCATGGGCAAATGATGTACAGTTCCCAATATTTTCATTATTCAATATGGTGAAGGCCACTCACTAGTCACCTGCTAAGGGAATTACCAAATGTCACTAAAACATGATATTCATAAACCAACATTAGCGTATCACATGAGATACCGGCAGACTCAACATGCATATTTCTCTGAAGAAGTCTGGCTGTCACCTGGGGCTTGGGGCAGTTACCTCTTTTCTTCTGCACGTACACGAATAGATAGCCAGACCAGAGTTTCGGAAACTGTTTGGCATTATCTAGAAGAGATGAAGTTGCCATACTGATGACTCAGGACTTCCACTGTTCTGTACAACGTTGGACTTGTGCTCTCTGATGTGGTTGCCTCTAGGCTTCGGGTGACTATTTAAATTTAAATTAAGTTGAATAAATAAAAAATTAAGCTCTTCAATTGCATTGGCCATATTTCAAATGTGCAGTAGCCACATGTGGCTGGTGGTCATTGAGTTGGCCAACCCAGGTATAGAACATTTCCATCATTGCAGAAAGTTCGACCAGATAAGATTGCCCTAGAGAAACTTGTGCACATGTGTCCCTGGAGCCATATACAGCAATGTTTCTGGCCCTGTTGCTTGTATTAACCCGAGACTCAAAACAGCTTAATATCTACCAGCAGTAGAATGGGGTAAGTAGCTCATTCATATGATGAAATACAATGAAAATGAAGATGAATAAAGAGGGGTGCATATAACAAACAAAGATTTGAGCAAAAGGAATAAGGCATGGGAGATACACACAGATGGATCATCAGACAGTATAGTCATATGAAGTTTTAAATGGTGCAGAACTCTATTATTTAGTACACTGGGGTAAAATAATAAAGAAAAGCAAGAAGGTCATTATCCCAAATATTGGTGCAATGTTAGGGTTGTGGTCTCTTCCTTTTTGGTCTTCATAGAGAGCTATGCTAGTGGTTTGGTTAAGGAAATACTTCTATTCTCTTAGAGTACCAAGAGGAAGAGACTAAGGCAGTGAGTATCTCAGTTAGTTAATCAATTCTTATAAGAATATTCTAAGAAAGTGCTATAGAGGGGCACCTGGATGGCTCAGTCAGTTAAGCGTCTGACTCTTAATTTTGGCTGAGGTCATGATCTCAGAGTCCTGAGATGGACCCCAGAGTTGGGCTCCATACCCAGCATGGAGTCTGATTGACCCTCTCACTCTGCTCCTTCCTCTTCTCTCTCTGTCTCTCTGTCTCTCTCTCTCAAATAAATAAATAAACAAACAAACAAATACTTAAAAACAAAGAAAATGCTGTACACTGAATATTTGAGTCTCCCTGAAGTACTGTGTTGAAACCTAACCCCCAAAGTAATAGTAATCCAAGGTGGGGGCTTTAGGAAGTGATCAGGTCACAGAACCCTCATGAACCCTCAACGGGTTAGCACCCTTACAAAAGAGAGCTTCCTGGTCCCTTCCACCATGTGAGGACACAGTGAGAACACGGTGGTCTGTGACCAGGAAGCAGGTCCTCAGCTGATGCTGAATCTGTCGGCACCTTGATCTTGGACTTCCCAGCCTCTAAAACTGTGACAAATACATGTCTGTTGTCTATACCACACCCTGTCTATGCTATTCTGTTAGAGCAGCCCAAATGGACTAAGATAGGTAGCGATTAGGGTTGGGAATTATTTGACTTACTATTTTAAAGTGAGGGTAATATAACTTAACATTTCCTCCTAGATGGGATGACTTTAAAAATTTACAGATATCATAACCATTTTATATTCCATTAAAAATAAAATCCCGGGCGCCTGGTGCCTCAGTGGATTAAAGCCTCTGCCTTTAGCTCAGTCATGATCTCAGGGTCCTGGGATCGAGGCTCATATCAGGCTCTCTGCTCATCAGGGAGCCTGCTTCCTCCCCTCTCTCTGCCTGCCTGTCTGCCTACTTGTGATCTCTCTCTCTGTGTGTGTCAAATAAATAAATAAAATATTTAAAAATAAATTAAAATAAAATCCCATTTATGCCTAAACTTAAAGTTTTGCCTCCCTTCCTACTGCTAGTCATTTGAGGGCAAGAACAAGAGGGAGCGTAGGAAGTGAGCGTGAGGTTTCAGCAGGGTCTCTGATGGGCAAGCAATGGTAACAAATGTCTGCTTCCACCATGTGACACTGTGGTCTACTCTGCACACATTTATGCAGGGATCAGTGTGGGGCTCTGCACTCTGGAGGGGGGCCCTGTCCCAGGCCGGCAGCCACCTGGAGACACAGCTCTGGACACCAGTGTCCACATCAGGCTTGAGGAGTTGAGCAAGCTCCAACATTTGCAGATGACCCATTTTAGGCCAACAGGATTCTAGGATGGAGGATTTGGGTGTTCTGTTCTTCTTCAGTTTCTAGATAAAATCGTTCCTGTGCTTTTGTCAACTGTGCCTTATCTGTAACTCTTACCTAGACCAAAATGTTGGTCAGTGTGTTACTTGTTCATTCTGGGAAGGGAAAGCTTTGGGTTGCCTTTAGGAACACACTTAGCTCACATTGCTAAGAAACCTTCAAGTCAGTGCATTCAAACTGGGATTCTCTCTCACCCCATCCCCTTTGAATTTTTGGAGCTACCTTGGCTTATAGAGTGCACAATTAATCCCCTCCAGAACACAGCAAACACCAGCCAGGCCCTGGGGGCTGACTCAGAGGGCAGCCACCTTACCCTCATCTTCGCTCCCACCTCTAACAGCCAGGAAGGAGCCTGTTTCCAAGACTTCTGCGTGTTTGGACTGAGAGTAAGCTCTGTCTCTCCCCTCTGCCTTCCGCATGGTCTCCAGTCTCTTCCAACGTGCAAACTCCCCCAAATCAAACTATTTTTGGTAGCTTTCCCCAGCTGAGGCCATCACTTCTTCAAACATTTCCCTAAGAACGTATCACTTAGCACAGGCACGTAGGGAACATAGATCTTATTACCAAATGATGAAACTTCCCTGAAAACACAAGAACACTAGGCTTTTGAGTTCACGCATGGAATACTGATGTTGAGAGACTTAAGTAGGTTTATGAATTTATGAAGGGTATTTTAAGTTTTAAGAAATCAGAAAGTTGGGGCACCTGGGTGGCTCATTCTCTTAAGCATCTGCCTTTGGCTCAGGTCATGATCCTGGGGTTCTGGAATCAAGCCTCATGTCGGGCTCCTGGCTCAGCAGGGAGTCTGCTTCTCCTCCTTTTGCCCCTGCCTCCCCACTCATTCTCTCTCTCTCTCTCTGTTTCTCTCTCAAATAAAGAAATAAAATTTTTAAAATATAAAAAAGGAAATAAATTAGAAAGTTATAAGGTCTGGATATGCAGAACCAGATGAACCCCAGAACTGGTACTGTGTTCTTAGAGTTCTGGAGGTAGCCTTGGGTTTAAGGGAGAAGGAAGGGGATCATCCTACAGAGTTCTTCAATCTTGCTCCATGAGTAACTGGTCTGAGAAATAGTCTCAGGTGCCCGGTGTGTGTTTGTGGGGTGTGGGGGTGGAAAGCCCCATAGGGACAGGAAGGAGAGAGGCCATTCAGAGGAGAGAGACCATCGAGTACAGAAAGGACAGGGAATAACAAGATGGCTGGGTAGGGGGAAATTTGACCACATCTCTGAACTAAGAGGAATGGACTCAGGGTGTTGGGAGGGAAGACCAATCCAAAACCCATTTTAACATGTGAGTCTTGAGGATAACTTTATCCAAAGGTAAGAAAGAAAAGCTTTAGTTCCATCTGCTTTGTGGCATGGCTGCTATACCATGCTTACTGTGAGGTTCTTCAAAGAAAGCTGGGTCAAAGACATACTATCCCAAATCCAAGCTGGGAGACTCATAGTTCAGAGTTTGGCCCTTCTAACTCTGAGTTTGAAAGGCAGTTTTTACCTCGACTGGGACAAGAGATTTGGGAAGAAGTTTTCCTTCAAGGTTGAAAACTCCTAAGGGCTATCCTGTTTTATGTATATACTGAAATATGGAAAATTGGCCTTTACAAGATGTCTTTTAGTTCTGTAAAAAGCATTAGTAGAAAGTATGCCTCCTTTATGCATGACTTGCATTTTCTACAGATAGTTCATGTAATTATTACCACTCTTTCAAAAATGTGAATTCCTTACAGAATTGAGTAATTTTGGGGTTGCCTGGGTGGCTCAGTGAGTTAAGTGTCTGACATGAGCTTCAGCCCTACAGTTAGTCTATTGGTTGGTTGTTTGGGCTCCACACTCAGCAGGGAATCTGTTTCTCTCTGTCTCCCTGTGTCCCTCTCTGTGCTCATTGTGCTCTCTCTCTCTCTCTCTCTCTCTCTCTCTCTCTCTGAAATCAACAAATCTTAAAAAAAAAATCTTTAAAAAGAAAAAAATGAATAATTCTACTTGTTTAAGGTGAGGAATTTGACTCACTTTGGTGTTAGCCAGAGGATTCTTTCTTTTCTTAAAAAAAAGTCTAAACATTATATTAATCAGTTGCTTTCATTTAAATATGTTTTCCTCTTGCAAATAAACCTCATATTTCTTTGTTTTACCTTTTGTCAAATGTATGTAGTATTTTGGAAAGTCAACTAAATGATGTTACACAGAAAATAGTCATAGCCCACTTTCCCCATGCTTTCCCCTCCTCCCCAATTATTTCCTCCCTTGGTGTCTCCTGTTTTTTAAGTTGGTTCTTAGGTATTTGCCCCTATTTCTCCAGTTAACTAAGCTTGTATTTCTGTTGCTTTGTTTTCAGATTAAGGCATCCATTATTTTTCTTCTTCTATGAAAGGTGAAAATTAGGTCTTGCTCCTCCCTCAGCCCTGGCTCCTCCCTGGCCCACACACTTACACTTCCTTTCTTCTCCCCATCTCCAGTATAGTTACGTTCCACATGAGTTATGAAATTTGTGCTAGTGGGGCTATCTGCTGTTCAGAGCAGAGCCTGAACCATATTTCTTTCCTATTAGTTCCTCCCTAAATTAATGCAGAGGAGAAAAATTTGCTACCCTCAAATGTATCTCTTTGGCATGTTGACTACTTTAGGCTTATTATTTTTAAGAAACAGAAGGCTCAGGAAGAACCTTTGACTTTTCTCCTAACTGTGTGGAAGAATTTAGATAGAGGACCTGCTCCAGCAAGGGAAGTGTCACCATTGACAACTATAGTATAATATAAACTAGGTGTAGTAGACAGGAAGGAACTTAACAAAGTCTGTTTGTTAAAATTCCTCCCTAGGTCCCAGTGTTTCTGAGTGGCCCAGGAAACATTTGTTTACCAAACATTTATTCTTTTTCATCTTCCTGTGAAATGTCTTCCCTGTCTTTGAAGTCCCAGACCCCTCCCCACTTCTCATTCAGGATGATCTATACCTCATTTTGCCTGACTGTCTTTGGAATCTCCTATATTTTTATGGGTTCTCTTTACATGTGTAATTACATTTGGGCCTCATGCCTATTTAACTCTTAGACCAGCCAAAAGAATCTTAAAGAGTGTAGGAAAATATTTCCTCCCCAATATTAACAGCTATCTTTTTTTTTAAGATTTTATTTATTTATTTGACAGAGAGAAACACAGTGAGAGAGGGGACACAAGCAGGAGGAGTGAGAGAGGGAGCCGAGTGGGGAGCCTGATGTGGGGCTCGATCCCAGGTATCCGGGATCATGACCTGAGCTGAAGGCAGTCACTTAACCACTGAGCCACTCAGGCGCCCCTAACAGCTACCTTTTTTTTTTTTTTTTTTTAGTGTTTTGTTGTTGTTGTTGTTGTTGTTACTTAAATTTTTTTCCAGTGTTCCAAGATTCATTCCCCATTCCCCACACCCAGTGCTCCATGCAATAGGTACCCTCAGTATCCACCACCAGCCTCTCCCATCCCGCCACCCTTTCCCTCCAAGTCCCTCAGTTTGTTTTTGTGTCCAAAGTCTCTGTTCTAACAGCTATCTTTAAAAAAAATTTTTTTGCTTACTTTTCTCTATGGTTACGACTAATTCAATCCCAAACTCTTTACTTATTATCTAGATCCCTTCCCAAAAATATTCCTTTTCATCAACTATCCTATCAATTTCATCTTCATGGAAGTTCTCTGGCCTGGTTGCCCAAATGCAGGCGCACACCTGTCATCCTAGGGTCTCTTCGTTGTCTCATGGGGTTCCCCTCACCTCTTTCCTACCTTAGATCTCCAGTTCCCTATCTTATTTTTCATCTCTTTGTCTTTTTTTGTTCTGGGAGATTTCTAATCTTAAATTGAATTTTAATTTTTGAAAAGTCTCGATTTCCAATATCTTTTAAAAAATTCTCTCAATGCAGCTTTTTCATATGATCCTATTCTTTCATGAATATACTGTTTTCCATATCTCTGCAATATAGTTTACAAAAAAGATGATGTCTTGACAAATACTATCTTGATCCCCCCATGGGACAGTCCAGCATTCTGCTTGGTGGTGAGAGCCTGGCTCCCAGCATCAAAAAGCCTAGCATCTTTGATTGTTTCATTCATCAATGTGTAAACATTCACACCATCTTCCCCCTTCAGTAAAGTCTCCTCACCCTTAACTGTGCCTGGGGTCCCCCAGTCCAGAGAACCTCTCTTTGCCTTCCCCTGAGAACAGAATTCCCACATTTTGTTGTGGTGTTTGGGGGGGGGGGTGAGGAGACCATGGATTTAACTGCTTCCTCAACAGCTTTCACTTTGTTGTCCCTCAGATGGAAGTCATGCCTCCTTCTCTCCTAGTTTCTGAGATATCCCGTGCTGCCATTTCTGGAATGTTTTAAGGATTCATGGGGTGTAAATCAGGTTGTTCTCAGCATTTCCCACCTGTTCAGTGTTCAGCTTTTCAGATCAGCTAAGTTATTTGCCAATGGTCCATTTCCAGCTTCCAAAATTTTATTTTGTTACCTCTCTCCATCTCCTTGTCCCTGTGCAGGTTTTGTTTGCTTTGTTTTTAATGTTTCAGGAGGGAATAAAATAAGAGGTGTGTGTGGGGGTGCTTATCACATATCTTTACCCAGAACTACATTGCAAATTCTAACAGAATTGTTTAGTTAAGGCTATACAAACCCTGCAGATATGGCCTAGAAACCTTTCTTTTCATTGGTGTGAGGCCCTGAGAAAAGGAAATAAAAAATATTATATATAGATGAATGCCTAATTCTTTTATCTTTATTATCTCTTAAGAATCTTTTTGATCTCTTAAGAATCAAATGGGCAAAGGAGAGGTAATTCATCAAATCATCAACCAACACCTTTTCCTGGCCCCTCTCTTTTTAATTGAGAAGACTTTAAAGATCAGATATATCCTCACTTATGATGGTGGGGCAAAAAAGAATCACAAGAAGACAGGAGAACTGTCAAGAAGAAGCAGTCAGAGAGAAGGAAAACGAAGGGCATAGTATCCCCCAAACTAACATCGCTTAGATTTGCCAGCACAGTGAAATTTGCAGTAACTGCAAAAATTGTCTGTAGCTCTTCATATTAGTCTATCTCTATAAGATTCTATATGTGGAAAGAAAGTGCCTCCTCCTATTTATGTAGTCATGCCTTTAATACATGTTTATTGAGAACGAGTGAAGTGCTATCCCTATGCTGGGAGCTGAGCTAAGTTGGTTAAGACTTTCCTCAGGGAGTTAGTCTGTAGTCTAACTGGTGAAAGAGACATCTTTTTAAAACTGCAATATAGGGGGTGCCTGGGTGGCTCAGCAGGTTAAGCATCTGCCTTCAAGCTCAGGTCATGATCTCAGGGTCCTGGGATCGAGCCCCTCATCAGGCTCCCTGATCAACAAGGAGTCTGCTTCTCCCTCTCCTTCTTCCTGCCCTCCTCCTTCCCCCAAGGTTGTGTTCTCACTCTCTCAAATAAAGAAAATATTTTTAAAAAAATTTTAAATGCAATATAGGTACAACACGACAAGTGACACAGTAGGGGTTTTCTTGACTACAAGGTCCAGAGGAGGCCCAAAGGCAGATGGAATTGTTTTTGTCCTGAGCATAAGAAAGCCTTCAGGTGAGGAGGGCATTTGGATAGCAGAATAGCAGGGCAGAGAATGGGTGCACATGTCGGGGAAATGAAATTATTAAAGATGGCTGAAGAGTAGATGACGGCTAGAGCCAAGCCTTTCGAAGCAATTTGAAGTTGGTTCTTCAGGCAAGTAATTTTCAATATCAGCTCCTTGGCAGAGCTCACTGCCTACAAGTCCCTAGAGATCCTGACTCAGCCTTTCTTGGGTTCTTTCAATCTCTGTCTTTCACAAGCTCTCAAGTTTAGAAACAACTGCTTTAGGCAATACAATTCCCACGGAAGGAATTTAAGTAGGGCAAGAACATATTCAGATTGGCATTTTAGAATCTATTGCTTTGGCCAAAATGTGGAAGTTGGACTGTGGGAGAGTTTGGAGGCAGAAAAGCTAGTCTGGATACCAGTGAGATGGAGAAGGACACCTGCCCTAGGGCCATGGCGGTGGGGATGGGAGGGATTAGACCTGGCAGCCTGTGGGGCTGTCTGGCTCAGAGAAAGGAGAGGAGTCTGTGGGTTTCTGGCTCCCATGGGAGCAGGGTAGACAATGACCTAAAACGTTAAGGTGGAAATCAGGAGAGGATCAGGTTTGGGGAAGAGAACCAGGTACTCTGGGGCCCAATGAGCTGGTACTTTCAGGGGGCAAGTGTGCAAACAGATGTTGCCACATGGGTGGGCGGTGGTATTTGACCCTAGAAATAAGTGAGTTGCCCAGAGTATGAGTGAAATCAGTAACCAAAGAGTTAACTGGGTAGTAAGAAGCTACAGCTCTTTCCCCATTTCTGCCTCTTCTCAGAATGCTCTCTGCCGACAAGAATCGTATTCTTGCTTGATGTTTCCGATAACCAAGCATTCATTTAGTGGTTTTATGGGAACTCAGGGTTTCATCAAGAAGGCTGCTGGAACCACCAGTTGGGACCACTCCCCTCCTCTTAGAGACCAACAAAAGGATATGAGCCCTCCTTTACTTAGTAACTTTCCTTATCTGATTTTGAGTCACTAGCTCCTCTCCCTGTTGTGTGGACCCTGTTCCTCCTTCCTTGAAAACATCCCCAACTCTTCTCTTGCAGAGGCAGCGCTGAGCCTCTTGCTCCCATCCCCTCCTTTGTGGCCTTTTGGATAAGCTCCTTCCTTGCTACATACTGACGTGTCAGCAATGGGCTTTGCTGTGCAGCCAGGGGACAGACTAGGGGCTCTGTTACAGGAAGGGTAGACAAGGAAGAGAATTTGGCTTTCAACCTTGATAGCAAATAGGACAGTGAGCACGGGGTGGGAGAAGTTGAGGGAGACTAGCAAATGGGCAAGAAGCAGCTGAGAGACGGAAGGAAAGGAAGGCATACAGTTGTCCACACAGGGAGGACAGCCTTAAAGCAGGGTGTGGCCAGCTGAGAGGGTGTCTCCCCACAAGGCCCCCTCCCACTCTGCAAAGGCACCTCGGGAGGGAGAGCCACCTGGCCCAAGGGGAAGGCGAGGCCCACAAAGCTAGAGACCTCCCTCAATTATTTTTAATCTCTTCTCAGATTCTGTCAGGGCTCAGCAGGGTTTCGTCTCAGAGACAAAAGCTGGATGGTGCTTGGGGCCTGGGTGTAGCTCCTGCAGCCTAATTGCCGAGTGAGAAGCTGCTGCCAAGCCTCGGTGACCCCGCCTTGAGGGAGGCAGGCCACCCACTCTTCTGGAAGAGGCCAGCTCTGAGCTCTGCATTGCTGGATGTTTCTCCTGATTTGAGCGGCACATGCCCAGCGCTCAGAAATCCTTCTAGAGGCTACACAGAAGAGAGAGGAACTAAAGAAGAGAATGGAAATTTCCCCTCTATTCTCTACTCTCCACTCTCTTCATTTTAATTTGAGTTGAAATGAGATGTTATGCTTCCTAAAGAAGGATAATCGAGGCCCCGGTGGTAAAGTGACATCGATTTTATTTTATAAGCTAATTTTTTTTTTCATCCAGCAAGATGTAGTGTTTTTCATTGGAAATATCTCAAGTCTCATCAGGGATAGACTTCATCTGTGCAGTACTCCCTGTAAAGTAGGAAAGAGCAGTTTTCTGTTCTGTAGAACAATTTTGGGGATAGACAATTTGGGTCAATAACCAAGTGCTATGAGTACCTTCATTCACTTATTCATTCAGAAGGTATTTATTGGCTGCCTACTCTGTGCAAAACAGTGCGTATGAAACTATGCCCTGCCCACAGGGGCACGATCAGCTGGGGAGACAAGATATAACACGCATGCGGAGTTTAAAAACACTGCAAAGAACAAGGGCCTGTGCCATCGCCTGCCAAGTGAAATGCAGAAGCGAAGAGCTCCTGCTTGCCTGGAGTTGTCCCTTAGCTCTGTCTGATCTCGGGGTGCTGGTGGTGGAGGGGGCCCTTCTAGCACCCCTGGCCCTTGTAAGTTCTTAGCCTCCTCCTCTCCAGCAGGGGGACAACTAGGGCTATCCCCACAGTTACCGGAAATACTCAGTAAGTATGGTTGATGTCACTCTTCCCCTTCCATTCTATGTGGCCCCACCTGGGCTGGCAATCCCCCCTAAAACCCAGCTCCCCATCCCCATTCCACTTCTCACACTGTCTGATTCCTTCTCTGCCACCCTCCCTAGTCACGTCATGTGAAGTCTCTGCTCTTGGCATATAGTGGGGACTTTGTAAACATGTGTGCAATCGGGGAACAAAGAGCCTTATGGGACAGAGTACAAGCCTGGTCTGAGCTAAGGCTGGAATGTGCTTGGGTGATTCAGAAGACAGTGAATCAACCTGTTCAGCTGGAGTTGAGGGTAGGTGGGGGAGAAGCAATGAAAGACAGATAGGGACCCACTTGGCGCATGTCTTGTGTGTCCGTGAAGCAGGCTGAGGCTCAGGGCTTGGTTCTGCTAGGACAGGGAGATGCCCAGTGGTTTAGAACAGGGGGCTGACTGATGGGGGAAACGTGGGAGGAACTTCAACCTGTGTCACCGCGGGCAAATATTTACACAAGAAATGGTGCTGGACATTCTCACAGTAGGAATATAAAGGCAAAGATACAATAAGTTGTGTGTGTGTGTGTGTGTGTGTGTGTGTGTCTATTCCACTAAAGACCATTAGAGCCACTAATAGGACAGTGACATTTATAATTTAAAAACCCAGACAAGTTTCATTTGGGCTATGATAGAATGACCTCAACATCTGAGCAAGGATTGATCTGAAACTCTGACCTTTCACTCCTAAGGATGCCAGCCTTGTGAGTAAGGCCAGTTCTCCGCACTTGGATGGGATTCTCTCTAGAGACTAGATGGATGGAGAAGGAGTGAAGATTCTGGGCTCCTTTCTATATTTTGTGCTTACTCTGACTCTCAGGAGACTCCTGGCAAAGAGGTTTTTCTGGAGGGAATGTGAGTGTGAGCGTATGTGTGTGTGTGTGTGATGCATGTGCACCCACACACACCCCTACCCCTCACCACAGCCCTGCGCTTTAGGGTGTGACTTCCCTCCTGCTTTTCCAGATCTTATCTAGAGCTAAACACTGGCCGTTGCTGCTGATCCTAAACTCTCTTTAGAGAGTCTGGGGAACTCCATAAACCTGGGCTTGAAAAATACCACAGATCCACACTTGTAGGAGAAGAGGGACGGGGCAGGTTTCAACAGACCTCTTGGTCTGCAGGCAAAGAGCTCATGGCAAAAATGACTATTCGAAGAAAGCTCGGTGTGCCAACTTTTAAACTTTTTCCAGGATGAATTAATTTGGTAATGATGATTGCTCATGTTGGCAAATCGAGGGGGAATAGAAAATCCATGGTAAAGGACAAGGTAGAGAGAGAAAGGTGTGTGGGGAAGGAGGCACAACTCGGAATGCACAGATGCAAAAGACAGCTGAGTGGAGCAGCAGACAGAGGAGAGAGGACACCGGGAAGGTGGCTGAGAAGTGCGTGGGCTTGGAAAGGAAGGATTTACACTTTCTTTTTTTTTTAGATTGATTGATTTATTTATTTATTTATTTATTTATTTATTTATTTATTTATTTATTTGACAGAAACACAGCCAGAGAGGGAACACAAGCAGGGGAAGTGAGAGAGGGAGAAGCAGGCTTCCCATCAAGCAGGGAGCCTGATGCGGGGCTTGATCCTGGGACTCCAGGATCCTGACCTGAGCCAAAGGCAGAGGCACCCCAGGATTCACTCTTTGCTGGGATTGTCTGCTCTCTCCAATCTTCAACCCCCTTTAGGAGTCTTGTCCACAATTGCAGGTGGTCCACCAAGGGGCACAAAGGCTTCTGGTCTTTGACTACTTCCTTCTGAGTCGCTAATTTGAAACAAACAATAACCACTGCTCTCATGTATTGGGGGGTTTCTACCTGGAAAGGCATTGCACATTTCATGCTCATTACTGGTCTCTGAGGGATGGGCCATTCTTCCCACCTCCACTTAGCTCTGAAGCCTAAGCACTTGACACAGTGAATAAGTGTCAGAAGTTGAACCCCAACAGGCTGGCTCCTGGGCTTACCAGCGTAGCCAGCATCTTACCTATCCCCTGTCCCCAGCTCCCTGTTCCTGTTTGTAGTCTATTAACAATTCCATTGAGGGTTGTGTACAATAGGCCTTTCTCAGATTTCAAAGGAAAAACACTTGGCTACAGCAGAATCCCTAGTATATGCCAGGACCTGGGCTTAATACTTCCCATCCTCAGATGTAGCCATGACTTTGTCACTTATAGATTGAGGAGTTTTAGAGAAGTAATTTGCCACAGGTTACAGAGCTAAAGGTCTCAAAGCCTGAGATCCAAACCCAGATCTGTCTGACCTCAGGGCTCTTCCCACTCTTGACTTGCCCACATGCCCTCAGAGGCTTTCCCAAACTCAGATGCATTGCAGGATGGAGGTTGAACAGGTGACTTCTGGGGCCAAGCAGGTAGGTTTCCTGTCATGTCCCTTCCCTTCTCCTCCTCCTCAACATTTCAGTAATGTGTTCCAATGTCTTGCTACTCAACTAGGGTTCCCAGAGAAGTAGGATGAGATCACCAGGAAGGGAGCTTGCTGGAAAGCAGAGCTTCAAGCCCCACCCACCTACCCAAGCAGAATCTGCCTTTTCATATAACCCCTAGGAGACTCTAGTTCTATAAACATTTGAGAACTACTGGGCTAGTCACAACTCCAAACCCTCCTACCCACGAACTGGCTGTGCAGCTCCTACGAATAACAGTTATTGTGTTGTTTCTATCTTTTGGGAGGAGGGGGTCTCACTCAATCTAGAGTATGAACCCAGTATCCAGGGGATCCAGCTTCAGTAGAGGGAGTAGGGTGAGAGGAGTTATTGAACCTATGGAGTCTATCACGGACTTCTCCCTTCCAGGCTCAGAAATAAAGCAGATTTAATTTATACAACGAGTGAGTACTAGTCTTGCATTATAAATTAATGGAATTCCCATTAGCTGCTCTAGCTTGACCAGTTTAAATCTGAACTGCTCAGCTCCCCTCAAGCCATAGTTCTCTTTTTGGATTTCGTCTTCCTGTTGGAACTACCAGTGCCCTGCCCTCAACCCAGGCATTCCTTTTGGCTCCACCTTCCTTGGCAATCTTTCACATCCCCTGTTTGTGAAGGTTGAGCCATAGTCTTTCTCAGTATGCACCCTTCCTCCAACTCACCAGGACAATAGTATTAACTCTCAAACTTTCTTCTGTCACCCTTCAAAATGAAACAGTTTTTCACCAGCAAAAATGAGTTTATTCAGAAAGAGAAGAAAATCACAACTTGGGACGCCCAAGCCACTGCAAAAGCGTAGGTTCCACAGAGGACCCCTCTTTTAGAGAGGAAAGGTGGGGTGGAGTTGGGCGTTATTATAAACTAAAAGCCCATTGGAGTAAATTGGGAGTTCCCAAGTGTAGTGGCTTCTCATTGGCTGAATTGTGACTCTCCCATTGGCTGGGCTGTTGCTGGGGTAATAAGAAACCTTTCTCCCTCACCCAGGGTAGTAAAGTAGTATTCTTGCCTGGTACTCCCTTCTTGTTGAGGGTCTGCAATTGAGCGTGGTTTGGTGTGAGAGCGCCCCCTGCAGGCCTGTGACTTAATTTTAGTGAGGTTTTACCCTCCCCAACCTCTGCTCCCTGTAGCACATAGCACTAGGCAGCAGGCCTTCTCTGATTTTTGTGTGACTTTAGATCACTTCTTTTCCCACTTAAAAATCATTAGTGGCTCCCTTTAGCCTACAGAGCAAAATCCACATATTTCCTGATTTGATTCTCTGCTACTTTTCAAAATTTACTTCTGGTAGATTTTTTTTTCTTTTTTTAAGATTTTATTTATTAATGTGAGAAAGACACAGTGAGCAAGAACACAGCAGGGGCAGTAGCAGAGGGAGAGGGAGAAGCAGGCTCCCCACTGAGCAGGGAGCACAACCCGGGACTCCATCCCAGGACCCTGGGATCATGACCTGAGTCAAAGGCAGGTGCTTAACTGACTGAGCCACCCAGGCATCCTCAGTAGTTACTTTTAAGTTGAACCTTTCCAATTCCAACCAGGTAGAAGCACCTGCTGTTACCTGAACATTCCTTTGCTTTCTTACCTTGAAGCTTTGGTTCAGGCATTCACTGGCCTGGAAGGCTCTTCTTTTGCCTTCACGTGTCCCTGTGGCTGTGTCCCTGATTTCTGTCCCTCTCCCCACCCTGACGCTAGAACTGATCTCCCCCACCTCCAGACACCTCTGTCCCTTTTCTGTATCTCAAATATAGCACTTCTCATGATCTTCCTCAGACCTCGCATTTCTTCTCCTGTATAGCAAGCGCTTTGAATAAAAGCCCCTTTGTACTTATTTTAAAAAAATTTTTTTAAATCAACTTTTTACTACTATGACTTTTTAATTTAATTGAACTCTTCCTGTGGCAAAATACACATAACATAAAACTTACCATTTTATTTTATTTTACTTTATTTTATTTAAGATTTTATTCATTTGACAGAGAGAGACACAGCAAGAGAGGGAACACAAGCAGGGGGACTGGAGAGGGAGAAGCAGGCTTCCCACTGAGCAGGGAGCCCAATGCAGGGCTCGATCCCAGGACCCTGGGATCTTGACCTGAGCCGAAGGCAGACACCCAACGACTGAGTCACCCAGGTGCCCCAAAACTTACCATTTTAAACAGTTGTCAAAACTAAACACAGCTGGGCTTTTTTTATTCACAGATTTTATTCAGTAGCTGAGCCTCCCCCGCCAATTTGCCAGGGATGACCTGGCATTTTAATGGGAGAGTCAGGAGTACATTTATCTTGATGAGCACTGAGGAATATACAAAATTGTTGAAACTCTATATTGTCCATCTGGAACTAATATAACACTGTATGATAGCTATACTGGGATTAAAATAAAATAATAAAATTAAAACTAAAGGGAGAATGAAGGAGTGGGGAAGAGAAGGCAGCAGGGGCTCACCCAGGGACTGGGAGATGAATTGTTACAAAAAGCTGGTGAGAGTATTTTTCAGTGCACTTAGAGTTAGGCTGCCTGTGTCCTCAAACCACATTTATCAGAGGCTTCTACTTCTCTAAAGACTGAAAACCAGAGGCCCTATCCTTCTTGATGATGACATTTAGAACGAATGGCTTTGGGGCACCTAGGTGGCTTGGTCAGTTAAATATCTGACTTTGGGGCGCCTGGGTGGCTCAGTGGGTTAAAGCCTCTGCCTTCAGCTCAGGTCATGATCTCAGGGTCCTGGGATCGAGGCCCACATCGGGCTCTCCGCTCAGCAGGGAACCTGCTCCCTCCTCTCTCTCTGCCTGCCTCTCTGCCTATTTGTGATCTCTCTGCCTTCCTCTCTGCCTACTTGTGATCTGTCAAATAAAAAAAATAAAATCTTTAAAAAAAAAAAAAAAAAAAAATCTGACTTTGGTTTGGGTAATGATCTCAGGGTTCTGGGTTAGAGCCCCATCCGGTATCTCCCTGCTCCGTGGGGAGAATGCTTCTCCCTCTGCTTCTCCCCACTGCTCATGGTCTTTCTGTCTCTCTCTCAAATAAATAATAAGTAAATATTTAAAGATAAATAAACAGGATGGCTATTAGGTTCTAGAGAAAGGGACTCCTGGGTTGTAGCAGAAACATACATCTCAGTGGAGGAAGGATTCACAATTCAAAGCTTTTTTTCTTTTCTTTTTTTTTTTTTCTAGTGCATCCTCTAAGAAAGGGAGGTATTAATTAGGCATTAGCTAAAACTAAGGGTGAATTCTTTGGCAACTTTGAGTTTTTCCAGACAGGCTTTCAAGGTGGGGGCTGGGTTGACCCAGAGACAGGGCCTTGGCTGCCGGAAGTCCTGTCAGCATTTGATGCAGGTGTTGGGATGGCGTCTCTCTACCGTGGAGACTGTTTGGAGTTCTTACAGGTCAGTGGTATTAAGTACACCCATCCTCACCATCTATCTCCAGAACTTTTTTTCATTCTGCAAAACAAATTCCGTGCCCATGAAACACTAATCCCTCATTCCTTCCTCCCTCAGCCCCTGGCCACGACCCATCCACTTTCTGTCGCTATGAACTTGATGACTCTGGGTACAAGCAGAGTCATACAGGATTTGTGCTTCTGTGACTGGCTCAGTTCACAGAGCATAATGTTCTCCAGGGTTCATCCACATTGTAGCTTGTGTCAGAATTTCCTTTCTTGTTAAGGCTGAGTAATAGTTCATTCCCGTGTATGTATAGACCACATTTTGTTTATCCCTTCATTCACTGATGGACTACTTTGCTTATTTCCACTATTTTGCTTTTGTGAATAGTTCTGCTATGAGCGTGTAAGTACACAAACACTGCTGCAAGACCCTGATCTCAGTTATGTTGCTTATTTACTTTTACATCCTCACGACTGGTCCCCTTTTAGCTCCTCAATAAATGGTTGTTAAAAAATCATTTTGAGGGTGCCTGGGTGGCTCAGTTGGTTAAGCGACTGCTTGCGGCTTGGGTAATGATCCTGGAGACCTGGGATCGAGCCCCACTTCGGCCTCTCTGCTCGGTGGGAAGCCTGCTTATCCCTCTCTCAGTCCCTGTGCTTGTGTTCCCTCTCTAGCTGTGTTTCTCTCTGTCAAATAAATAAATAAAATCTTTTTTAAAAAATCGTGTTGAGTGACTTTCTTAGCAGTAAGAATGGCCATAGTAGGTTGGCTGAGGCCCACAGTGGAGAGATTCCAAGAGGACTAAGGGGACCACACGGTCAGTGTCCTGGGGGTAACAGAGCTGGTCGCTGAGCTGAGGGGCCCAGCTGGAGAGGTAGGGCCCCTTCGCCGAGGCTCAGTTCTAGGCAGCAGCCTGGTGATCCCTTGCTGGCCTTTGAAGCCGGGGGCCACAGTGCGCCTCTGTTTGCAAGCTCCTTCTGTAGCACTTTCTCCTCCTCTATATCTGAGATTCCTTATCTCCTCCTCCTTGAAGCCTTCCCCAACCACCACAGCAGCAGCCCTCTGGCCACCTCACTCTCTAGCATAATACTCTGTTCATAACCTTTGGGGCCTTATCGTAGGTTGGACTTGTTTCATTTATTCACATGTTTATTGTGTGGTCTCCATTTATGGTCTGCTCCCTGTAAGCACCATGAGGATATGCGTCTTGTCTGTCTGTATCTAAGAAGTACTTGGCACATAGTAGGTGGTATTAAAAAAGAGTGAGTAATGATCAGAGTTGTCACAAGGAATGTTCGCACATTTGGTTGTAGTCTAAACAGTGTTGGCGGGGCGCCTGGGTGGCTCAGTTGGTTAAGCGACTGCCTTCGGCTCAGGTCATGATCCCGGAGACCTCGGATCGAGTCCCACATCGGGCTCCCTGCTCAGCGGGAAGCCTGCTTCTCCCTCTCTCACTCCCTCTGCTTGTGTTCCCTCTCTGACTGTGTTTCTCTCTGTCAAATAAATAAAATCTTTAAAAAAAAAAATAAATAAATAAATAAATAAACAGTGTTGGGGAGGAGGCATTGACCCCAACTGGTCCTCTGAGACCTCAGTGACCTGAGGAGGGCTTGCAAAAGATCCCTAGAGCAAGCAGCTGGAGAAAGTTGTGGGAGACAACTAAGCCTCAGGCACGTGGATGATCTGAGTGGGGAGCTGGTGGTCCAGGCAGAGGACACAACAAGGACCTGGACCTTGAACCTGACTTCAGGCACAAGACTCCATTCTTTAGAAGAACTGACCAGAGAGCACAAGACTCAGGCAAGATGAATCAGAAAAGAGGCCGGTGCCCCTAGATTGGGATTGGGCCCAAGGAGTGCTGACAGGAGGGCCCAGGCCATAAGGTTTGAGTAGGACCAGCCAGCAAGCTCTCCATCTGTCCTGATTGGGGCAGGGTGGCCCAGAGTCTGGGTTGGAGATAAACAGCTTCGGAATTATTATTATTGAGCAATGGGAGATAGAAACCAGAAAGGCCACAGTAGCACATATGGTATGTGTATAAACACATATTTGTGTGTATATGCATACACATATATTTAAAAGTTTTATTTATTTAAGTAATCTCTACACCCAACATGGGGCTTGAACCCATGACCCCAGATCAAGAGTTGCACACTCTTCCAACTGAGCCAGCGAGGTACCCCGAGCATGGTATATTTTTTAAGTGGCATTTCATGGAATATAAAAAACACAGACCCTACCAGAAAGGGTGAAAAGAAATGTGTTAAAACTTAAATTTTTTTCATCAAAAGACAGCCTAAGCAAGCAGGGAATCAAACAGATAGGCACACACCCCTGTTCGTAGATAGCAACATTATTTCCACTAGCCAAAAGGTGGAAACATCTCAAGTATCCATTCACAGATGAATGGATCAAGAAATTGTACATGTGTACAATACTTATACTATTATTCTGCCACAAAAAAAGGAATGAGCTGGAGGGGAGAGGGGACGGGGCTTAAGTAACCATTAAACAATGGGGACAGAGTTTCAGATTTGCAAGATGAAAAGGGTTCTGGGAGCTGATGGTGATGATGGTTGCACAGCAGTATGAATCTACATAGTTCCACTCAATCGTGCACTTAAAAATGGGTAAGAGACTCAACTTTATGTTCTTTGCATTTTACAATTAGAAGACAAGGAAGGAAATTGAGATACAGGCTACAGCATGGATGAATCCTGAAGACGTTATGCACAGTGAATTAAGCCAGTCACAAAAAGACAAATATCCTATGATTCCACCGGCATGCGTTTCCTAGAATAGTCAGATTCAGGGGACAGAAAGTAGACGGTGGTTGCCAGGGACTGGAGGGAGAGGGGATGGGAAGTTACTATTTCATATGTATAGAGTTTCAGTTTGGGAAGATGAAAAATTTCGGGAAATGGATAGCGTTGATAGTTGTATAACACTGTGAATATGTTCATTGTGCACTAAATTGTACACTAAACATGGCTAAAATGATAAATTTAATGTATGTATATTTTACCACAAAGAAGATAGCCTACAGCAAAGGAAAAGACCAGGAGGTGTTATCTGTTAAATTTTTCTATCTGTAGACGTTTATTTATACTGGCTGGAAGCATGACATTTCTGGATGTGAGAACAGACTGGTTATTTGTTCATGTGATGGTCTTGGTGCCAGTTCCCAACACGCAACGCGGTGAGGGCCAGATGTACCCTGCATGTGGAGGGGCTGGAAATACAGCAAAGACTCGAAAATGGGTCTCAGAGCATGAAGAGCAGCTGCCAACGCATCTGTTCCTCTCACCCTGGAGGTGGAAGGAGAGACCTTTGTTCTCCAGTGTCAACAAATCCCCTCTGAGGAGAGGTGAGGAAGGTCTGGGTTTTTACAACCATTTGGTATGTAAACAGCTGGCTCTGAGTTTATCCCCTTTGGAAAATGAAGAGAAAATGGGTCTGGGGAGAAAGAGGTCATTCTCTGTCTTTGGAGCATGCCAATATCTGTTTCTCAGAAAGGTCTGGACAGTGCAGGAACACTGAGAAATCCAGGGAGGATTGCCTCCCAGCAACATCCGTAACATGTAACCAAAAAAGGATTCATATACAGAATATTTAACTCCTACAAATAAGCAAGGAGAAGACCAGAAATCCCATTGAGAAATGGATGAAAGGATGTAAGATGCTAATTTCCAGAAGAATAATTCCAATTGGCCAATAAGCACATGAAAACCTGGGCGCCTGGGTGGCTCAGTGGGTTAAAGCCTCTGCCTTCCGCCCAGGTCATGATCTCAAGGTCCTGGGATCAAGGCCGCATGGGCTCTCTGCTCGGCAGGGAGCCTGCTTCCTCTTTCCTCTCTGCCTGCTTGTGTTGCCTGCTTCCTCTTTTCACTCTGCCTGCCTCTCTGCCTTCTTGTGTTCTCTGTCAGATAAATAAATAAAATCTTTAAAAAAAAAGCATATGAAAACCTCATGAGACTTAGTAATAATTAGGGAAATTCAAATTAAGATGGACACCAACCACATATTGAAATATTTCAAAATTAAAAGACACGAAGCAAAATGCTATGTTGTCAGGTTATAGGAATCCATGAAAAGAATGAAAATATGATTCAACTTATACAAAATGTCCAGAATAGAAAGGCAAATCTAGAGGGACAGAAAGATCAGTTGTTATTCAGGGCAAGAGACATGGGGAGGGGTTGAGAATGAGGGATGATGGCTAACAGGAGCCAAAGTTCCTTCTGTGGTAATGAAAATATTCCACAAGTGATTGTGGTGACGGATAGGCAACTCTGAATATACTTCTAAAAGTCATCAACTTATATACTTTATTTTCTTAAGATTTTATTGATTGATTGATTGACAGGGTGCAAGCACGGGAAGGGGGGCAGAAGGAGAGGGAGAAGCAGACTCCTGCTGAGCAGGGAGCCCATCACGGGACTTGATCCCAGGACTCTGAGATCATAACTTGAGCTGAAGGCAGATGCTTAACCAACTGAGCCACCCAGGCGCTCTGAATTATACACTTTAAATGGGTTAATTGTCTGGTGTACGAATTGTATCTCAATAAGGCTGTTTTTAAAGGGGTAGGGGGATAGCATTTCCTTCCTACCAGAAGTAAAGCCTGACTATTGGGTATGTTGATGAAGATGTGGATAGAGAGATAGGAGCTGGCCCCATTGCTTTGGGACGCGTCATCAGGGACACTTTGGAAGAACACATTGGCTGCTTTTAGCAAAGTTAAGGGTACACTTATTCTGTGTCCCAACAATTGCATTCCTAGGTATGGATTCCTAGAATCTGGAACATGTGCCCAAAGAGCCTTTACAAGAATGATCATGGCAACCTTATTTGTAAGAGTGAAAATTTTAAGTGACTTCAATGCCCATGAACAGAAGAATGGATGAATACAATTAAATCAATGTCAGGGAATACTATACACCAACTCAATAGGAATCGACTACATGTACCGCCATGGAAACCTCTCCCAAACATAGTGCTGGGTGAAAAAAAACACATTTCCAAGAAGATGCCTTCAGCGGGATGCCATTGATAGAAAGCCATGCCAAAAAAAAAAAAAAAAAAAAAAGACAGGCTTTTATTATCGGGCAGCATACGGAGTGAGGGTATAAAGTATGCCGGAAATGATAAATAGCAAAGTCACGTGATGGTCAGCTCTGAAAAGAGGACCAGAGAGAGGGCCAGGGAGGAGCACAGGGCCAGCATTCACTGTACCTGTACCTGGGTTTCTTTCAAAATATTTAATGGCGATATTTGAGAAAGCTGGCATATACATCTTTGCAATATTTTCTGCCCTTTTCAGGGCATTTGAAATATATGCCAGGAAGAGAGAGAAAGATGAAGGAAAATCTGTGGGGCGGGAGCTGGAGCTGGGGGGCTGCTCCCTTCATCCCCCTTCCCCCCACACCCCGGGAGGACTCCACAGGGACGGCCAGGGCCTCCTCCACCCCCCTCCCCGGGGTCAGCAGACACAAGCACATTCTGTCCCGATCTTTGATGTCTGGTCAGCAGGAGCACAGGCAAGGCTCCTCGGTGGCGGCTCTGGCTGTGGGTTGAAGTCTGTGGTCTGCGAAGAATCCGGACTTCGCGATACACCGTGTCTTTTAGAAACTGTGCCCCGGAGCCTCAGTTGCCTCTTTGTCTACACGCTGGAAGACCTAAAAACTGAGACTGCTGGGACGACTCCCGCGTTCCATAGGTTCCAGAGGTGCTGTAGGCGTTGTGAAGCCTCAGCCGGCTATCAGCGTTCCCATGACAACGGGGCCCGGACTAACAGGGCAGAGGCCAAAGGTCAAGTCAAACACTGATAAATAAATAGGACGGCCTCTCCTGCTCCTGGACTATGTACCTGAGATGCCCGGGATGGTTGCTCCGAGAGTAATTTTTCTTTTCACTCCCAAATGACCTCCTATTAATGTTACTCCTTTTTTCAGTCTGTTGCCTTGGAATGCTCTTAGCACAGGATTATATTTGGTACCACGCTTTTAAAGGATCCTGTCTGTTAACTATGGTAAGTATGATCAGAGATGATGCGTCTCTCTAGTTTGTTTAAGCTTTAAACAACCACCGCTCTCTCACCTCCCTCCAATGCCGCCATGTGCTAACCTTAGAATGGTTTGCAAATTAGGCTCTAAAGAGTCGGAATAATTAAACTCAGAATAATTAAAGAGCCAGATTAATTAAGCTCCTGGAAAGCTGGTGCTGGGCGGGGGGTGGCGGTGGGAGAGGAATGGATAGGCTCCAAGTGTTAATTTTCAGGAACGGCATTGTCTGCAAGCCCTGTCTAGCTCCTTGCTACTCACAAGTGTGGTCCTTGGACCAAGAATCTGAGGCCCCACCCAGACTATTGGATTGGATTCTGCATTTTTAATAGATCCCCCAGGTGATTCTTCTGTACACCAAGTTTGGGAAATAGTCAGTCTTACAGCTTAAGGTGACTGCCTTCCAAAAGACTGCTGGCATTGTGAGAAATAAGATTTTCCAGAAGCAGAGACACTCCCAGGAAAGTTCAGCAAGAAAAGCTTTTCTAAAAGCAACACAAACACAGATTCTCTGAGATGACCTAAATTACTGCGTTATTTGCTGATTACGTTTTGTACAAAGTTGTTACTCCTTTTCCTCCAGCCCATTGAATATGTGAGTTCCATTAAAAAAAAAAAAAAAAAGGCAGGAGGGAGGGTGGTGGTTAAAAATAACATGTAAGTCCTGAGTTCTCCTTGGACCATGGTCTTGCGCAATACTCTGTGATTGTGACCTCCATCGTGCCTTGGTTTCTCCGACTTTGAAATAGCTCAGCTCATTTCCCAGGGCCTGCACCAGGATTCGTAAGCTAATGTTTTTGAGGACTTTGAGGTCCTTGGATAAAAGGCATGGTCTAGGCGTTATTGGGGCCATGCTGCAAGGGCTCTCCGGCTCCTGATTCACCAGCCTCCCTACACTTGGAGTGCCCTGTACTCACTTTTATCTAAGTCCCTGACTTCTCTGGAGGAAAGGATGGGGAGGGCTGGTAGGTGGGGCAAGGCAGATTAAAGCCGCTTCCTCTATCTGATGAGTCAGAGGAAGCCTCATTTGTGGGTGCTGGATCCATTACTCACCCAACTCAGCACTCACACCGAGGCTGGGAGGGGCAGGAGTTTCTCACTTCACTTCTGTCATGGGGGGAGGGGTCATGTATCCATGTCCCCTCATCTCCCTGTGGTGGCTGCAGTGACAGAATGCCATTATTAAGCCGCAGGTTGCTCATCACACAACATGTAGTGATGGAAGTGAGTGAATGACCATGACTCTCAAAGTAATTTTTTAGAGACAAGTATTAAATCAAATGTTGGTATATGAATGGCTCTCACAGAATCTCCTTGGAGAAATGACTGCAGACGGGCAGCTCACAGAGCAAATCATACATAAACCTTAATTTTCAAAACAGGTTAGGAGGAAAAGGTGTGATTCCTCACCTTCTATAGGACACTTCGGTTTTTACAAAGGGACTCATTCAGGGGTGCGTGGGTGACTCAGTCAGTTAAGTGTCTGACTCTTGATTTTTGACTCAGGTCATGAGCTCCAGGTTGTGGGATCCAGCCCTGCATTGGCTTTGCGCTCAGCAGAAAATCTGTTTGAGCTTCTCTCTCTCTCCTTCTTCTACCTCCCCATCCCTCTCTCTCAAATAATAAATAAATCTTTCAAAAAAAAAGAAATCCCAAAAACCCAAAAGCAAAAAAAAAAAAAAAAAGCAAAGGGACTCATTCACGGGCTCTTTTTTTTTTTTGATTGCAGGAAATACAGGAATAAAACATACCATCTTCCCCACTTTTGAGTGTGCAGGTCAGTGGCATTAAGCACATTGATGTTGATGCAAAACCATCACCACTATCCATCTCCAGAACTTTACCTTACAGAATGGGAGCCCTGCCCCTTTTAAAAATAACCACCTCCCAGCAGCCACCATTTTACTTTCTGTCTCTGAATGGCTATTCTAGGGACCTCATATAGTATTTGTCCTTCTGATGACTGGCTTATTTCACTGAGTATCAGGTCCTCATCCGTGTTGTAGCCTGGGTCAGTTTCCTCCTCCTCCCTTTTTTCTTCTTTTTTTAGAATTTCCTTTCTTCTTAAGGCTAAATAATAATATAGTCCATTTCGTTTATCCATTCATCTGTGGATGGACACGTTAGTTATTTCCATCCTTTTGGGCACTGAGACTCATGCAGCTATGAACACGGATGCAGAAATACCTCTCTGAGACCCAGATTTCAGTTCTTTTTGAGTAAATGCCCAGCAGCAGAACTGTAGTATCCTGGAGTAATTCTGTTTCATTTTTGAGAAACCACTATACCGTTTTGGTTGAGTGTCTCCACAACCTCACCAACATGTTCTGTTCTTTCTCTCTCTTTCTTTCTTTCTTTCTTTCTTTCTTTCTTTCTTTCTTTCTTTCTTCCTTCCTTCCTTCCTTCCTTCCTTCCTTCCTTCCTTCCTTCCTCCCTCCCTTCCTCCCTTCCTTCCTTCTTTCCTTCCTTTCTTTTCCTTTCTTTCTTTTCTTTCTTTTTTTTTTTTTCTTAATGGGTTACCTTAATGGATGTGACATGTCTGGACTCTTTCAAGCAGCAATATTTTAAAATGTGATTTTGTGGGGCACCTGGGTGGCTCAGTTGGCTAAGCGACTGCCTTTGGCTCAGGTCATGATCCTGGAGACCCGGGATCGAGCCCCACATCGGGCTCCCTGCTCAGCAGGAAGCCTGCTTCTCCCTCTCTCACTCCCCCTGCTTTGTTCTCTCTCTGGCTGTGCTTCTCTCCGTCAAATAAATAAAATCTTTTTTAAAAATGTAATTTTGTCGGTGCCTGGGTGGCTCAGTTAGCTAAATGGCTGCCTTTGGCTCAAGCCATGATCCCAGGGTCCTGGGATTGAGTTCCACATCAGGATCCCCATTCTGCGGGGTGTCTGCTTCTCCCTCTGTCTTTCCCTGCCCTGATCATGCTCTCTCTCCCCCTCTCGTGCTTGTTCTCTCTCCCAAATAAATAAATAAAATCTTTAAAAAAATTAAATACCACTTAAAAAAAAACCCGTGATTTTGTTTATCAAAAAACAAATGTAAATTACTGGATGAATAAAAGAATATAATAAAACCTCTAGGATCTCTCAGTGATACTTTAAAGGTGGGTTGAAGCTTAGGTGCCGAATGTGAAGTTAATTATTTGCCTGAGTTTGTGATCAGTCTCATTTTGAGTCTTGCAAGTCCCCTCTTGTATTACCCCCTTCCCCATCCCTGTCCCCCTTGCAGGTCTGTCCTGTCACACCTCAGACAAGGTGGATGTAGCTGCTGAGTTATTGTTGTTGTTGTTGTTAGTATTTAGAGGAAAAAAAAGGTTTTTTTAAGTAGGCTCCATGCCCACTGTGGGGCTTGAACTCACAACCATGAGATGAAGAGTCAAATGCTCTGTCAAATAGGCCAACCAGATGCCCCATGACTGCTGCATTAACATAGGACTGTCACCAGAGGTTACAGTTATCCTCGAAATTTTTGAAAATAGCTTTCTGTAAATGACCTCACTGTTCACCTGTTACTTTTTTCACTGTGTGAGGATGGAAAGGCTTTGCTTTTAGCTCTCTTGACTCAGATGGAATAGCGTGGTAGACACCTCCAAGCTGATGAAGGCTGTCACTGAAGGCTGATTTAAGACAATGGGAGTCACGTTAGGGTACCTCATTCTACTTGTCAGAGAACTGAGGGCTCAGATGCAGCTTCCTAAGAAGTGATTCCTAAGCTGGGTCCTGAGGCTTGGGGGGGCGGGGCGGGACACAAAGGGGAAAAGGAGGAGGAGCATGTGCAAAGGCGCAGAGAACCTTGAGAGCCTGGCCTGTGGGAAGAGCCAAGGATAGTTCAAAGTGGCTGGACATCACTGTTTCAGAAGAAGGGCTGCAGTGAGGAGGGAAGTAGGAGCTAAATCCTAAAGGGCCTTAAAACCAGCTGAAGTCTGCACTTTATCTTGTGAGAAATGCAAAGTTACTGATTTTAGAACAGAGAATGACATGATGAGGTTTTCTTTTTAGAATTATCATTTGTACCCAAATGTGGAACATAAATCAGACAAGAGTTTGAGGAGGTCTGTTAGGAATTTCTGCTATGTCCTGGCAAGAGATGAAAAGAGCATTGACAAAAGAGAGAAGAACATTCATGTACTCCTTCTTTCCTTCATTCACTAATTCAACATTCATTCAGTGCTTTTACTGAGCATCTACTATGTGCTAGCATTATAGGGCAGAGAAACTTGGTGTCTGCCCCTCAGCACACTGAACATTTGCTTAGTCAGTCGGGCAGGTACGAAGGCAATCATAGTGTGTAAATGCCGAGAGTGGTACAGAGCATTTTCCTGGAGTATGTATATCAAGACTATATTCTAAGAGATTTGGAGCTTCGGAAGGACTTACTGAAAACCTTCCCTAACAACATTGTCTACACTAAGACTTGAGGGAAGAGCAAGGGATGGCCAAGTGAAGGAAGGGATAGTGAGGACTCCAGATCTACAGAAAGTAGATGCGACCACCTGCAGATGAGAGACATCAGGGCTTTCTGAATGAATTGAAAGGTTGGGCATGACTAGACCATAGGAACTATTAAGGGATGAAGCTAGTGATGTAAACACAGTCCCAATTTTTAAAGGACCTGCTGACCACATGAAGGAGGCTGGCTCCTATTAGTATAAGAGGAATGGATGTTACTGAGAGGAAGGTCAGATGCAGATCTTGGAAAGATCCCAGGCTGGAGGATAATTGGACAAACAGTGAAATGGTAGAATGGACAGGACTTGGTGAATCATTAGATCAGGGACTGGAAGAGCATGGGAACTCCCAAGTTTCAGATTTGAGTGTCATGAAACAATACGAGAAGGGCAGGTTTCAGGTGGAAGATGTAAGTTCCATTGGGACATGTTGATTTAGAGGGACATTCAAGTGGATTGTACAGTAGGCATTCCTGTGATATTCCACCCCATGGGGCATTCAAGATCCCCATCAAGTCATGGAAGTAGAGGAGATCAGAGTTGAGTCTGTGGAGTGAGAGCAGAGAACTGAGGAGGGGCATATGGGGGATTCCAACACTTATAGCTCAGGCAGAGGAGGACTTTACAGAAGAGGCTGGGAAGGGGCAGCCAAGGGTAGAAGGAGAACTTAGAGGAAGGAACGGTGCACTCCAAAGATGGAGTTTCAAGGAGTTTGAGGGCAAGGGTGTCAACAGCCTTGGAGGGGTTAGATAAGACAAAGATAAAAGATGGTTGTACAGCTTGGTAAAAATGGGGGTGCCTGCACTAGGTGGGGTGGTGGGACATGAGAAGGGGGGCTACAAGTCAGTGAAGGGGAGGCCAACACTGTCCTTTTTGGGATAGCCAAGTCTCAGTCTATCTGAGGACAGGGGGTGGGGTCGGGAGACAGCAGTCATGAAATGAAGGTGGCAGGAGGAGGAGGTCAATGGCCAGGGAGGGGAGACCCTGCCTGGAGGAACAGAGATGTTTAGGTGATTAAAGCCCAATGCTTCTGGCTGGCAAAGGATGCAGAGACACCGACCACAGTCATTACTGTTGCTTTGATTATATTTCTCTAGACGGGACGCAAGCGTTCTATAAATGTCATTTCAGCATTCAGTGCACATTTATTGAGCACTTACTATGGGCCATGTGCTGGAGTTAGGCATATAAATGGGCATGGTGCCTCATGCCTTTAGAAATGCCTGCCTTTAAAAAAGGAAAAGGAAGGGGCACCTGAGTGGCTCAGATGGTTAAGCATCTGCCTTCAGCTCAGGTCATGATCTCCAGGTCCTGGGATAGAGCCCTGCTTTGGGCTCCCTGCTCAGTGGGGAGTCTGCTTCTCCCTCTGCCTCTGCCCCTCCCCCTGCTTGTGTTCTTGCTGCCTCTCTCCCTTTCAAATGAATGAATAAAATCTTTTTGTTTTTAGGATTTTATTTATTTGACAGAGAGAAACACAGCCACAGAGGGAACACAAGCAGGGGGAGCGAGAGAGGGAGAAGCAGGCCTCCCACTGAGCAGGGAGCCCGATGTGGGACTCAATCCGGGGTCTCCAGGATCATGACCTGAGCCAAAGGCAGTCGCTTAACCAACTGAGCCACCCAGGCACCCCAAATGAATGAATAAAATCTTAAAAATAAAAAGGCAAAGTAAAACTCTAGGTTAGTTTCCAAAGCATCAAAAATAATAAAAAATGTAGATTTTTGTGAAGTCTTACTTGATTTTTGTTATATCGGGTACAGAGTTACATGAAGTTTTTGCCTTGACAATTCACATTCCCAAAGGTCCAAGGGGTCAGACAGCATTGAAAGCAAATAGTCAAAACCTGAATCTGGAATCCAGTGTGAGTGGTGCTCCAGTCAAGGAACTTGGGATCAGGGTGAGTGGAGAAACAGACTACAAGGCAGGGACCCAAAGATCGGGGCTGGAGGCAATGTAGGACAGGCTTGAGACCAAATGCAAGTGGTCTTGTCCCAAATGGATATGGATTGAGAATGGGAAAATTGCCTCTCATTTATTTGCTATGTAATTTTGGGGGGAAAAGGTCATACATAAAAATATGAAAGGGAAATACACCAAAAATGTTGACAGTGATTAACCCTTGGTGGAAGAAGATTATGGGAAACTTGATTTTCTTCATACCTTTTCATATTCTAAAATTTTGTAACAAAAAGTATTAATTTTATAATCTGAAAAAATCTTAGTTTTAAAACATGAAAGGAAATATGAAAAAAGCAGGATTATGAGAATAATGTTTCATTTTTTTAAAAAAAATGGTAGCAAGTAGAAAATTGGTAGGAGAAATATCCATAAATAACAGTGGGGAAGCAGGGATTGCATGCCAAGCTTAACTTTGTCACAAACTGGTCCTGTCATTTTCTCCAGTCTATCATAAAACTGAGGAATAGATCTGAAAGAAACAGTGTGTGTATGCCACATTGGAAAATGACCTGTTCTAAGTCATTAGAACATCATTTCATCTTGAAATTGTAGCATGAAGGCAAACAAGTAGTAGAAGTTACAATTCTTAGTTGTGACCTTTAAAAAATATTTACTTATTTATTTATTTGAGAGAGAGAGAGAGAGAGAGAACATGAGCAGGAGGGAGAGAGGATATCAAGCCAACTCCACACAGAGCAGGGAGCCCTACTTGGAACTCGATCTCACAACCTTGAGATCACCACCCAATCTGAAACCAAGAGTCGGACACTTAACCAACTGCACCACCCAGGCGTCCCTTAACTATGACATCTTTATCCACGAAAAGAAAACAATTTGATGTCTCTGATGAGAGAGTGACATATTCTAAAATGAAGAAAGGTCACTACTAACTGGAATAGGGTTTTTAAGGTTAATCCTTTAAAAGACATACATGGCTAATCTTAAAATTCAGTTTTAATGAATATATGTGGGTAGGTAGGGAGATAGATGGAAATCGTGTTTGGGGCACAGATCGTTGTTTTAAATACAAATTCCCAAGTATCTTATGGTTTTGGTGCTATAGTAAATGGAATCAATTCTCTGATTTCCCTTTCTATATTTTCATTGTTAGTGTATAAGAATGCAACTGATTTCTGTGCATTGATTTTGTATCCTGCCACATTACCAAATTGTTGTATGAGTTCTAGTAGTTTGGGGGTAGACTCTTTTGGGTTTTCCGCGTAGAGTATCATGTCATCTGCAAAGAGAGAGAGTTTGACTTCTTCTTTGCCAAGCTGAATACCTTTTATTTCCTTCTGTTGTCTGATTGCTGTTGCTAGGACTTCTAACACTATGTTGAACAGTAGTGGTGAGAGTGGGCATCCTTGTCTTGTTCCTGATCTCAGAGGGAAGGCTGTCAGTCTTTCCCTATTGAGAATGATATTCGCTGGGGGTTTTTCATAGATAGATTTTATGAGGTTGAGAAATGTTACCTATATCCCTATACTTTGAAGAGTTTTGATCCGGAACGGGTGTTGTATTTTGTCAAATGCCTTTTCTGCATCAATTGAGAGTACCATGTGGTTCTTCTCTCTTCTCTTATTGATTTGTTCTATCACGTTGATTGTTTTGTGAGTGTTGAGCCACCCTTGCATCCCTGGGATAAAACCCACCTGGTCATGGTGGATAATCTTTCTAATGTATTGTTGGATCCTGTTAGCAAAGATCTTGTTGAGAATCTTGGCATCCATATTCAACAGAGATATTGGTCTGAAGTTCTCCTTTTTGATGGGGTCTTTGTCTGGTTTGGGGATTAGAGTGATGCTGGCTTCATAGAAAGAGTCCGGATGTTTTCCTTCTGTTTCTATTTTTTGAAAGAGCTTCAGGAGAATAGGTGTTATTTCTTCTTTGAATGTTTGGTAGAATTCCCCAGGGAATCCGTCTGGTCCTGGACTCTTGTTTTTGGGGAGGTTTTTGATCACTGCTTCAATCTCGTTACTAGATATAGGTCTATTCAAATTGTCAATGTCTTCCTGTTTCAGTCTTGGAAGTTTGTTTGTTTTGTTTTGTTTTGTTTTAAGATTTTATTTATTTGACAGAGAGAAACACAGCCAGAGAGGGAACACAAGCAGGGGGAGTTAGAGAGGGAGAAGCAAGCTTCCTGCCAAGCAGGGAGCCCTATGAGGGGCTCGATCCTGGGTCTCCCGGATCATGACCTGAGCCGAAGGCAGTTGCTTAACCAACTGAGCCACCCAGGCACCCCCAGTCTTGGAAGTTTATAGGTTTCTAGGAATGTATCCATATCTTCTAGGTTGTTAACCTTATTGGCATATAATTGTTGATAGTAATTTCTGATGATTGTTTCTATTTCCTTGGTTAGTCGTGATCGCTCCCCTTTCATTCGTAATTTTATTAATTTGGGTCTTCTCCCTTTATCTCTTTTCTTTTGGATTAGTTTGGCCAATGGTTTATTGATTTTATTGATTCTTTCAAAGAACCATCTTCTAGTTTCGTTGATGTGTTCTATAAATACAAATTCCCTTTTACTAGCCTTATGGGAAGGAGACCTGCTTTGCTTTGTACCAAATCTCCAAACAAAAGAAGCAAGGTGTTGGTCCTACAAGTGGGTGCTTGTATCAGCAGGTGAACGCACGTCCTGTCACGGGTGGAGAAGAGAGCCTTGCTGCTTCCCACACCCATTCCAGCCTTGCAAGAAAGAAAACCTTCCCAGAAGCTGGAAGGGACCCAGAAGACATGGACAAACCCGCAGCTCTCCCTTGAGAGACAGGTGTGTTCTTTCATTTCTCTGGTCTATTGAAGCCTTGAGAAGATTAATTGAGGGATTGCTTGCCTGGGAGGCATTTCAAGGAGGCAGGGCTCAGTCGTGGATCAGGAACATTCCAGGCTCTCTGGGGAGACACACACCTGCGCATCTCATGGGTAAAATCCCCCCAAACCAAGGCTGCTGACTTAGGGCTTTGTGGACCCTCTCAACATTTCGGGGCCTAAGAGACCCAGTAGCAAAAACCCTGGGCAAGGCCTTCCTTTCCTTGTGATGTCTTCATAATAAATTGGGGTGAATGATTACGGCTACATTTGAGAATTTTTTTGGTGTGACTTAATTAAATTCTCTTGGTGGAAAATAAATTATTATTTTATAACACAAAATCTGAGTTTAGAACCCATCTAGGATTTTTCAGTATCTCAGGGTCAGCTTACCAATCCCACTGACTTTCTTTTCAACTCAGCTGTTCGTCAGGATGCTGTGATGGGGTTTTCTGGCAAAGGAACTCAGCTTGACAAATCTGGCCACAGAAAGAAAAATATTGGTGAACGTGTTCAGAGTAATAGACGATGCCATACAAGATACCTGGCCCATCCTTAGCCTCTGTCATTTGTCTGAGAGAGATAAAGCAAAGAGCAATTTAGTCAGGACATTTTTTTTTTTTTAGTAGTATATTTTGGCATCTGTATAGACCATTATTTAGTTCCTAAAATTTAGGGCTATTAATGAATTTCTGTGTATACTGTGAGGTAAGGGTACACACACACACACACATATGTTATTATGTATATAGTTTCTATATATATATATATAATTTCTATATATATCCTTCACATCTTTATTGAAAATTAATTGATCATAAAGGTTAGAGTTTATTTCTAGATATTCTGTTATGTTCCATTGACCCATCTGTATATACTTACACCAATACAAAATTGTCTTAATTTCTATGGCTTTATAGTAAGTTTTGAAATCAGGTAGTATAAGTCCTCCAACTTTGTTCTTTTTCAAAATGGTTGGCTCTTCTAGGTTCTTTGCAATTCTTTTTTTTTTTTTTAAGATTTATTTATTTATTTTAGAGATGAGAGAGAGAAAGAGGGCATGAGCATGGGACAGGGGCAGAGGGAGAGGCAGAGAACCCTCAAGCAGATTCCCTGCTGAGCACAGAGCCCGATATGAGGCTCAATCCCAGTACCCTGAGATCGTGACCTGAGTGGAAATCAAGAGTCAGAGGCTTAACTGATGAACAATACAGGTGCCCCCATTTTTTGTATTTCATATAACTTTTAAAGTCATGTCATCCAACTCTACCAAAAAACTGTTACAATCAGTTTAGGAAGGATCACCTTTTTAACAATATTGAACCTTCTAATCTATGTACATGGTATGTCTCTCCATTTTTTCAGATCTTCAGATAAATATCTTGGCAATTTTTTGTGGTTTTAGTGCACAGTTCTTACATTTGTTTTGTGAAGTTTATTTTGAGGTATTTTATTTTTTTCAATGCTTTTGTGAATGGAATTGTTTTTTAATTTTAGTTTTGGATTGTTTATTGTTAGTATATTGAAATACAATTAGTTTTATGTACTTTTTTTATCCTGTGGCCTTGCTGACATGTTTTGCTAATTATAGTGAATTTTTGGAAACGCCATAGAATTTTCTACATACAGGATCATGTTGTCTGTGAACAAAGACAGTAATACTTCTTCCCTTTGTAATCTGTATACCCTTGGCTTTCTTTTTCACTCACTAGAGACTCTGGTCTCTAGTTGAAGTTGTGAGAGAAAATATCCTTCCCTGTTCCCAGTCTTAGCAGGAAAACATTAATTTTTTCCACTGTTCTAGTTAGTTATTTTTATTTTTTAACTTGTGGTAAAACAAAAAAGTCATAACATAAAATATTGTTTTAACTGTTTTTAAGTGGATAGTTCAGCAGCATTAACACATTCATATTGTTGTACAGTGTCACAACATGACATACAACATACACATCAACTGTACAACGTCACATATTGTACAACACATCATCGCCATCCATCTCTAGAACTCTTACTCTCCCCAGATTGAAACTCTGTCCTCGTTAAACACTAACTCCCCATCTCCCTGTCTTTCCAGCCCTGGACAACCACCATCTTACTTTCTGCCTTGACAAATTATACTATTCTGGGTGCTTCCCATCAGTTCAATCATACAGTATTTGTGTTTTTTTGTGGCTGACTTATTTCACTGAGCTTAACATCCTCAAGTTTCCTTCATGTTGTAGTATGTGTCAGAAGTTCCTTTTAACGTTGAATCATATTCCATTGTATGTTCAGTCTTCAGTAATAAGTATAGTGTTAACTTTCAGGTTTTCATAGATGCCCTTTATCAAACTGAGTAAACCTCCTTTTAGTCCTCTTTTATTGAGAGGTTATATCACACATATAATTGGATTTTGAGGAATTATTTTTCTATAGCTATTGAGGACCATGCATATTTTTTGTCCTTATTCTATTAATATGGTGAGTTACCTTATTGGATTTCTGGATGTCTTTCTATATGATGGAAGGAAGGGGGTTCAAAATCGTTACTTTGCATGTGGATATCCAGTCATCCCAGTGCCATTTGTTGAAAATTCTGTTATTTTCCCATGGAAAGATCTTGGCATCCTTCTTGAAAATCCATTGACTATAAAAGTAGAGTGTATTTTTGAACTCTCAACTCTGACCCATTGCTCTATATGTTGATCCTTACGCTATACACTATCTTGATTCCATAACTTTGCAGTACATTTTGAAATCAGAAAGTATGAGTTCTCTAACTTTGTTCTTTTTCCATTATTGTTTTGGATAATCTAGATCTGGTGTTTCTTAAAGTCCTTTTAACTTCACCTGGGAATAACTGCCTTCACTGAGCTGTGACTTAGGGTTATGCACAGTGCCAGTGGTTCTTAAGTGTGGCAATACGTAAGAATCACCCAGGGAGCTGCCAGTGAAGAGCCCTATCCCAGACCAGTTCAATGAGAACCTCTGTAGTGTGAGGCTTGAGAACTACTAGAAGAACTGCCCAGCTAATCTCAGTCCAATCTACTGACTCTCAGAAGAATGAGCACATAAAATGTCATGGTTTTGAACTTTGTGGTGATTTGTTACACAGCAGTAGGTAACTGATATGAAATGTGTATCCCAGCTTGAGAACCTTTCTGGAGGGTCTAATCTTGACTAGAGAGTTTCTTTAATGCTTTGCTTTTGCTGTAGGAACATATGATAGGGATAGTGTGTGGGAAGGGTAGAAGTAAAAATGAAATTGTGCATGAGATATATATTTTAAAACTAAATTTTTATAAAAGTTAAGCTTCCCTCAAGAAAGTTTCTTTTCTTATTTAACAATTAGAACTATGTAATGGACTAGATTTTCCTTTTCTGTTTGACTGGTAGTGAGCAAAAAGTAAAAATTAAGGCTTAATTACAGTAAGTATATCATTTCTTTATAGTCTGCAATTTATTATTTTTCTTTTCCTTTTCTGTTATTAACTTTTATTTTACTTTTATTTATGTTATCTATGATCCTATTTTTTTCTTATTTATACTTATTCATGCCATTGTAGCTATCTTGTGGTAAATCACTTTATCTATTTATTTATCTATTTATTTATTTATTTTAAGAGGCACCACACCCAACGTTGGGCTCGAACTCATGACCCTGAGGTCTAGAGTTGCATGCTCTACTGACTGAGCCAGCCAGGTGCTCCTCTTTTTGGTAAATCACTTTACACCCCTTGTGGGAAAAAGTGGGGCATTAATAAATGCATGTAAAACTTTGACTTTTCCTTCAGATAGCCAAATAAAGTAGGAAGAACTTTCAGTTCCCCATTAATATGTTTTGAGTGCTGAGATGAGACATGATAACTGGCTTGGGGTGAGAGTACAGGGCAAGAAAACCAATGTAAATGTTGATCAACTTGATCAGGGACAAGGATTCCGTGGAAGCTGTCTACCATTTATTAGTCCTCTACTGTGCTGGAGACTTGCCTAGACCACTGTATTAAAAAACTGGGATGGGTAAGGATGGCTACTGGAGTTTGTGAACTTTGTGATTGCTTTCACATCTGTAAAATGAGTTGAACAAGCCTCCTTGATAGGAACTTTGAGAGGATTAAATGAGATAATATGTTGAGAACACCCACCAGAGTGGAACATAGGCAGGTTTGTAAATATTATCTCTTTTCCTCATCCATTTCATCAATTAGATGCTGTGATAACTTACTGAAGTTATATTTGTTATACAAAAATGATGGAATTTGTTGAATGTGCGAATGAACTTTTCCCTGTCTCAATCAGAGGGACCTTGAATAGCAGAAACATTCTTTATTTTGAGAGGGGGAGACAGGCAGAGGGAGAAAGAGAGTATCTCAAATAGACTCCTTGATGAGCCCAGACCCCAATGAGGGGTTTGATCTCATGACCCTGAGATCATGACCTGAGCTAAAATCAAGAGTAGGCCCCTCAATGAACTGGGTCACCCAGGCGCCTCGAACAGTAGAAACAGGTTGATGCTGGGAGACATTAGAAGAGAAAATAGATCCAGCAGGGAAAGCAATGACGTGTATAATGAGAATTGCCAGCAGCCGCCTTCCTTACAGAAGAGCCAATAGGCAACAGAGAAGAGAACTCTATTGCCTAAAACCATCCCTTCTCCAGATTGCATGTCCTGGTGCTTCAGATCCTACCAGCCACACCCCTTACTCTTCCTCCACACCTTCTCAGTCTTGACCCAGGACACGAGCTGGCCAATAGCAGGGTCACTAAGCCCATTAGGAATTGCTCCAATACCCTCCACTTCTGATTGTCCTTGTTCTGTCAGGCTTACTTGTAATAAATTAACAATTTTTTAAAAGACTTTATTTCTTTATTTGAGAGAGTGTGTGAGTGTGTGTGTGTGTGTGTGTGTGTGTGTGTGTGTGTGTGTGTTTGCCACGCATGTGCCCGCCCACAAGAAAGAGAGAGAGAGAACGAAAAACAGCTAGTATGAGTAGGGGGAGGGTCAAAGGGAAAGGGAGAAACAGACTCCTGCTGAGCAGACAGCCCAACTCTTGGCTCCATCCCAGGATGCTGGGATCATGACCTGAGCTGAAGGTAGATGCTTAACTGACTAAACCAAACTGACAGATTTTTTAAAATGGAGATGGGGGAGTGGCAAAAGACATACTTCTTTTGAGGTTACTGGTTCTCTGAAGAGTATAGCTGAGCTTGAAGATTTTTGGTTCAGGTGTTCCTAGGACTGTTCATTCTACCGCAATCACTTTTTATAATCCAATAACCCAATTTATGTTTGTATTTTAAGATGAAGATGAATTGCCTGTACGGTGGCTTCCCTTATTATGTAGTGAGGAGAAATCTCAGGCTTACCTCAAATTTTCCATTTTTGTTCTCACTTCCCACTCACAGCAATGTAGATCTTCAGGGAGTTCTCCCAAACCCACCACATTTTCATGTCTGGGCACACACTGCTCACTCTCCTGGAATGTTGTCCTGACTTCTGTGTGCCATAAAAACTACTCAGTGTTTTCTGCTTAGTGTTCAATATTCCCATTTCATTTTCACATGAAGTCTTCAATCCCCCAATCCTGCTCACCTCTGCTCTCTGTGTCTTTGTCAGACTTTGTTTTGATGGTTTACTCATATGCCAGTCTCCCATACTTTACCGTGAGTTCCCTGAATACAAAATCTCTTGATTATTCAAATGTGTATTCCCAACACTGTCATCCCTTGTACAAGTGGGCGTGTCAGACATTTCTGCAATTTTATGGTAAAAGAGAAAAAACTCAAGAGGGGGAATTTCTGAACTAATGTACCTGCACAGGTTAACCCTCAAGAGTGGAATTATTCCATCTCAGTTGTTGGTTAAAATGAAAATGACACCCTTTTGGGGACACTCCTGAAAAAACTAGTAAATGTTCTCAAAGTTTTTTGTTTATCCCTATGATGGCATGATGCCATAAAATAAATAATTATACATGTGAGGTAGGTAATATGCTGGGTCATTAAAGATATGATGCCAATTGAATCCACTCCCTGCAAGAGTGTCTCTTAGCAATTAGTATTTAGGACCAGCTGTGGGGTGTAGCTGCATAGTACATTTAAATCAGAAGAAAGCAATGAACAGGGAAGAAAAGTAAGCCAACTGGCCATCACATCAAATTTACCCAAATGTCACTTACACAGAAGTACATATCTTTTTTAAAGTCTGTCTCTTAATTTTTCACCACGATGACTGTATTCATTACTTTCTTTTTATTTGTGCTTAGGTGGACTACTTCATTTGTTTATTTATTTATTTTTAAAGATTTCATTTCTTTGACAGAGAGAAACACAGCTAGAGAGGGAACACAAGCAGGGGGAGTGAGAGGGGGAGAAGCAGGCTTCCTGCTGAGCAGGGAGCCCGACGCGGGGCTCGATCTCCGGGATCATGACCTGAGCCAAAGGCAGTTGCTTAACCAACTGAGCCACCCAGGCACCCCCATTTGTTTATTTTTAAAAAATAATTTGTTTGTTTATTAGTAATCTCTACACCCAGCTTGGGGCTCGAACTCACCACCCGGAAATCGAGTCGCATGCTTTTCCCATGGAGCCAGGCAGGTGCCTCTCAGGTGGCCTATTGGATTTAGTAAGTTTAAACATTTAAGAACATGTGATTTGCTGACAGCGCACTCCTCAGTTCTACAGTGGATATCCCTGAAAATCAGTTCCCGATCCAACTGAAGGTTTAAAATCATTCTGATGAAATGGCAGACCTATTTAAAGAGACTTGAAGCACGGGCGCCTGGGTGGCTCAGTTGGTTAAGCGACTGCCTTTGGCTCAGGTCGTGATCTGGGAGTTCTGGGATGGAGCCCCACATTGAAACCCACATCGAGCCCCACATCGGGCTCCCTGCTTGGCAGGAAGCCTGCTTCTCCCTCTCTCACTCTCCCTACTTGTGTTCCCTCTCTGGTTGTGTTTCTCTCTGTCAAATAAATAAAACTTAAAAAAAAAAAAAAAAAAGCTTGAAGCAAATCAAAGACCTCTTATGCTCTCTTTTAAACATGTGTCCTGTCTTAAAATTGAACTTAGACTTCATTAGTATTCCACGGGGGTCACTTTTTCTCCTCCTCACAATCACCTCGTGCTTCTTTCCCCAGCTCAGAGGGGGCGGGAATTCTCTGTATTCCACAAACATATTTTGTACGGTGTGTGCCAAGCACTTTATCTCAATGCTCATGGCATTCTAGAGTCGGGTTGCAACACCGAGGTGCTGGGAGCCAGTCCCAGGAGGTGGAGGAAGGCGCAGGGCAGTGCTCCTGACTCAATTGCTGAACCCCTGAAATGGAGCATTTTAAGGTTACATCCCATCATGAAGGGAGCGTGCCTCTATGTCACTTTCTTTCGTGATAGCAGTTTGTAATGCTGTAGAATAGAAAGCAGATGTGTTTGGTCTTAAAAAGTAAAAAGGGGCGCATGGGTGGCTCAGTTCTTAGGCGGCTGCCTTTGGCTCAGGTCATGATCTCAGGGTCCTGGGATGGAGTTCCGCATCGGACTCCCGACTCCTCTCCTCAGGGAGCCGCTTCTCCCTCTCTCACTTGTTTTTGCTCTCTCGCTGTGTCTCTCTCTGTCAATAAATAAATAGAATCTTTAAAAATAATTTAAAAAAAATAAAAAGTAAATGAAAGAGGTATGTAAGCCATCTACCTCCTTTTTGCTCTTTCTTTTTCTCTCTCTCTCTCTTTTTTTTTTTTTGGTACAGAAGAGGGGCTGGAAGAGTAAACGTTTTTTATAAGATTTCATTTATTTATTTGGCAGAGAGAGAGAACAAGCAGGCAGAGCTGCAGGCAGAGAAGAAGCAGGTTTTCTGCTGAGCAGGGAGCCTAATGCAGCAGGGCTCAATCTGAGGACCCTGGAATCATGACCTGAGATGAAGGCAGACGCTTAACAGACTGAGCCACCCAGAGGCCTCGGAGACGCTGGGAGAATAAACGTTTTTGAGCTAAGCAAGCTTTTAGGCATTTGTTAGCTGAGACTTTTTAAAAAAATAACATTCCCATATTTGATATGGGACTTTAGTTTCAGCGTGACGAAATAAGTGCCACCAGAATGATAAAACTTGGGCATAGAAAGTAACCTTAGAGCCATTATCTTGGCATCTTGGGGTGGCCCAGACAGCCCGTGGGTCAGTCTTGTAACTTCAAGGGTCAATGTTCTCCCATAGTTGCTGGAGCAAGTCTTCTCTGCCTGTGATTTTTATTTTATTTTATTTTATTTTATTTTATTTTATTTTATTTTATTTTATTTTATTTTATTTTATTTTATTTTATTTTAATTTGTATGTAGGCCTATTTTGCTGCGTAGCACAAAATATCTTTGGAATAAAAGCCTGGGCATCACCATTGTCCCAGTAACTACTCATTTTGAAGAGTGCCATATCCACCTTGCGTTTCTCTTACCTCCTTGCACCTGCCAATTCCTGTTTCATTTCCTTGTGCAAGATTTTTTTGTTGTGGTAAAATAGAGATAGATAACAGAATTTGCCATTTGCCGTCTTACCCTCTTTTCTGTGTACAATTCAACAACGTTAGGCACATCCACAATATTACAGAAGTGTCACTGCTATTGATTTCCAAAACTTTTCTACCACTCAAACAGAAACTCTATAAGCATTAAATCATCATTCTCCCCGCTTCCTGCCACTGGTAACTTTGATTATACTTTCTGTGTCTCTCAATTTGTCTATTCTAGATGTTTCATATGGTGGAATCATACAATACTTGACCTTTTGTGTTTGCTTCATTTCATTTTACATAAAGTTTTTAAGGTTCCTCCATGTTGCATCAGAACTTCATTCCTTTTTTTAAGATCGAATAATGTTTCATTGTATATATGTACATATACAATGTTTTTTAATCCATTCATCTGCTGCTGGTTGCTTGGGCTGTTGTTACCTTTTGGCTACTGTGAATAATGCTGCAGTAAAAACTGGTGGACAAATATCTGATTGAACACTTATTTTCAGTTCTTTGGGTTTATACCTATGAGTACAATTGCTGGGTCATATGGCAATTCTGTGTTTCATTTTTTGAGAGAAACTCCAGTTTTTCATAATGGTAGGACCATTTTACATTCCCATTCCAATTTCTCCACATCTTTACCAGCACTTGTTGTTTTCTATTTTTTTTATTTGTTTGTTTTTTAGAATGGCCATTATAATGGATAGGAGGTGGTAGCTCCCTGTGGTTTTGATTTACATTTCCCTAATGATTAATGATGCTGAGCATCTTTTTTGTTTGTTTGTTTGCTTTCTATTTTTTCCTTTTTAAAATTTTCCATTTTATTTTTTTCAGTGTTCCAAGATTCATTGTTTATGCCACATACCCAGTGCTCCATGCAATACGTGCCCTCAATACCCACCACCAGGCTCTCCCATTCCCTCACCCTCTCCCCTCCAAGACCCTCAGTTTGTTTCTGAGTCCAAACTCTTTCATGTTTCGTCTCCTTCCCCTCCCTCCCTCTCCCACTTTCCATTTCCTTTCCTTCTCCTACTGTCCTCCATGTTACTCCTTATGCTCCACAAGTAAGTGAAGCCATATAATACTTGACTTTCTGTTGAGCATCTTTTTATGTGTTTGATGACCATTTTTATATCTTCTTTGGAGAAATGTCTCTTTAAGTCCTTTGCCCATTTCTTAAATTTGGTTGTTTGTCTTGTTGAGTGTTAGGAGTTCTTTATATAATTTAGATAGCAAACCTTTATCAGATATTTGATCTGAAAATATTTTCTTCCATTTATAGACTGTCTTTTAGTTTTCTTGATAATGTCTTTGGTGCACAAGATTTTTTAATTTTTAATTTTTTAATGGCTAGATCTATTTTTTCTTTGGTTGCTTGTGCTTTTGGTGTCATACCTAAGAATCCATTGCCAAATCCAAGGCCATAAAGATTTACTCCTGTGTTTTTTTCCCAAGGGTTTTATTGTTTTAGATCTTATATGTAAGTCATTGACCCATCTGAGTTAATTTTTGTGTATGGTATATGATAGGGACCCAACTTATTCTTCTGCATGTGGAAGGAAATCCAGTTTTCCCAGCAATGTTTGTTGATAAGACTCTTCTTTCCTCCATTGAATGGACTTGGCACCCTTGCTGAAAATCATTTGACTGTAGACACATTAACTTATCTTTAGGCTCAGTCTATTCCATTGGTTGATGTGTCTATACATATGCCTGTACCACACTCATCTGATGACTGTACTTTTGTGATAAGTTTTGAAGTGTGAGTCCTCCCAACTGGTTCTTCTTTCTCAAGATTCATTATTCATGGCTCCTTACAACTCCACATGCACTTGCAGATCAGCTTTTACATTTTTCCCCAAAACCCTGCCAATTCTCCTTTGTTCTCTTCCCTTGAGGAGCATTCAAACAACTGTCCTTCTCCCCAAGGGCCGCCCTGGTGCCAGCTCCCCTCAGGCCTTCTGCATGATCCTTATCACAGGTGCTGGTCCCACTTCCTTCCCAGGACAGGTTAATCATCTTTGGATGCAGACTACCAAGAGTCTGGTCCACTCAATCCTTTTATCAACATTATACATGAGGATAAGCCAACTTAGAATTCTCACCCATGAAGCTCCTTTTGGAGGTTTAAGGATCTCTTCTGACTTGGGACAAATGCTATTTTGAGAAGTACTAAGGGAGTACAGGACCAACTGGTGGGGTTGGGACTTAGAAACCATGTTTATGGATTGAAGTGAATATGCTTATATTCTATCTCTGCCCTTTTCGACCACGAACTCCATTTACATGGACCTTTATGGTGTTGGCTATTGTCTCAGCATGAATTTGTTGAGCACCTAATATGCACTAGGTTTTGTAGTGTAACAAATACATAAGAAGTTCCAAATTCATAACCTCA
>PITA01007145.1:71494-94240 GCA_004023965.1 Spilogale gracilis
AAATAATTAAAATCTTTAAAAAAAAAATAAATTGGGCCTTGAAAACCAGGTAGAATTTCCAGAAGTATGGAAGAAGGGAGGGAGCCTCCCCGTAGGTACAAGAGGTGTGAATAGGAGAGAGAACCACAAAATCCAAGTATCTGTCTTAGAGCAACCTACTCATATTCAAGTGCAGAGTAGACCCAGCTTCAGGGTGGGGACAAATTGAGAGGGCCCTGAATCAAAAGGAATGTTTGGAGTCATTGGTGTCCCAGGACCTATGAGATCATCTTATACAGCTTTGGTAACCCGTTTCCAGAGGACTCGTTGTTCTCAAGGCAGCATATGGTCTTGAGACCCATCAGCTGGGTGCAGGTGCTTGAAACAACCCCCCCCCCCAGGCACACCCATCTGTATCCAGTGTTTATTTTGTGGCCACCACCCTGGTCAAGACTCTTGTCACCCCACACCTGGAATCTGGAATGACTGAAATGGTCTTTCACCTGATCTGTCTGCTCACAGGCTCACCTCTGCTCCAAACCACAGGGAAGAATGTTGCCACTCAATGTGCTTACAACAACATCAACATCATGGCGTTTCTTCACTCCTGAGTGTCTTAGATCTTGGATCTCCATGATTTTTCTCACTTTATGTGCCCTACACACTTCCTGATGGGCCACAAACATGCCATAAAAATGTGCTACATTTATTCAGCTTTTCACCCATTTCCTGGCCATCTGTTAAACTTTAGGCATAGACAGTGTGATGGGCTGAATTATGTGCCTTAAAAATTCATACATCAAAGTCCTATCCCCCAGGACCTCAGAATGTGACTGTGTTTGGATTACAGGGTCTTTAAAGAGGTGATTAAGTTAAAATGAGGTCAGTAGGATAGAATCTAATCCAATCTGACTGGTGTCCTTGTAAAAGGAGGAGGTTGGGACATAGACAGACATGGAGAGAAGACCACATGAGGATCCTGGGAGCAGAAGGCATCTGCACAGCCAAGGAGAGAGGTTCTAGGAGAAATCAGCCCTGCCGACACCTGGATCATGGATTCCCAGCCTCCAGAATGGAGAAAATAAATGTGTGTGGTTTAAACGCCACCCAGCCTATTGTACCCTGTTGTGGCATCCCTAGAAGCTGGACACAGGCACGTTGCCAGCTGTGCCTAGGTAGCAGCCCCTCTCCCTTCACAGGACACACTCGTTCCCTCCACTTCCCTCACATGTCTGCTCCTCTGGCCTGCCCTCATCAAGCTGGACTTCCTCCCAAGCCCAGCTCCACCCCCCTTCAGGCCTCTTCTCTGACCACCCCAGCCAGTGGGGCTCTCTCTCCTCCAATTATAACATCTATTCCCATTTATTCTCTCATCTTCTTCTGTGCATTGTCTTCTCCCTTGAGATCATAAAATTTCCCAAGGGCAGTGTCCGTGTGTGACTTTCCCCTTGTCACCTGTGAAGAGAGAGAGCTAAGGTGTGAAGGATGGGAAGGAACCAAGAGTGACTGATTTCTGCGTGTTGGCCTTGAGCTGCTGGATGGATTGTGTGCATAGTAAGATAGTAAAGACTGAATGAGGAAAAGATTTGGGTACTTATATGTGTCTATGCTCTTTTCTTATAAAATGGTATAATGTACAGTAGAACCATGTTGTTCTGTAACTCAGTTTTATAACCTAGGAATACATATACGACATCTTCCAAATAGTATTTACAAGTCTACCACATTTTTGTTTTTACCACATTAATTCATTTTAATTTTCTTGTATAAAACTATGTGGGGGCAATAGCCAAAATATGGAAATAGCCCAGACATCCACTAATGGATGAATGGATAAAGAAGATGTGGGACACACACACACACACACACACACACACACACACACACACACATATATATTTGTATTTATATATAGTTTTCCTATATATGTAATATATAGGAATATATTTATAGATATATAATATATATTTGTGTAATAGAATATTACTCAGCCATCAAAAAGAATGAAACCTTGCCATTTCAATGATGTGGATAGAACCATAAGGTATGCTGTTAAGTGAAATAAGTCAGAGAAAGATAATTATCATATATGATCTCACACATATGTGGAATTTAAGAGACAAAACAGATGGACATAAGGGAAGGGAAGGAAAAAGAAGATGAAAACAAAGGAGATAAACCGTAAGAGACTCTTAACTATAGGGATCAAACTGAGGGTTGCTAGAGGGGAGGTGGGTAGGGGGATGGGGTAATTGGGTCATGAGCATTAAGGAGGGCACTCGAAGTAGTGAGCCCTAGGTATTGCCTGCAACTGATAAATCACTGAATCCTAGAGGTACCTGGGTGGCTCAGTTGGTTGGGTGGTTGCCTTCAGTTTGGGTCATGATCCCAGGGTCCTGGGTGGGATAGAGCTCTATGTCAAGCTCCCTGCTCAGTGGGGACTCTGCTTCTCCCTCTCCCTCTGCCCCCCACTCACTTGTGTGCTCTCTCTCTCACTCTCTCTCTCAAATACATAAATAAAATCTTTTTTAAAAAATCACTAAATTCTACCTCTGAAATTAATAAGACAGTATGTGCTAATTAAATTGAATTTAAATAAAAAATTTAATTAAGAAACACATAACAAAACAAAACAAACTGTAGGTGGCCACAGCTGGGGCCTGGGTCCTCCGCACAGAGACTCTGGTGTGGGTCTTTACAAGATGGTCAGGGAATCCCTGATAGGGACACCTGGTAAACACAGTCTCTTTCCGGACGTCAGGGGTGAGACAGCTGTGGGTCTAGGAAAGACATCAGAAGTGGCCTTGGCGAAGCTGCCCAGGGTGGCAGGGCAGCCCCTGGCCGAGGGGGAGCAGTTGTCTCTACTGGCCATCCTCAGTAGCTTCTTGGTCACAGGGCCTGAGACAATGCGAGTGCCTCTGGTGGCAGAGGTGGGAGGCGCCCCAGCACAGAGCCACAACAGCGGGCCACCTTGATGGGGACAGTGTGGGGCTTGCCAATTTTGTGCCTCTGGTCACCTTGCCACATGGGGATGATGGAGACATTGGCCAGGACCACGGCCCTATGGATGGCAGTGGCTACCCGTTCGGAGGACTTAACACCCTGACCAATGAATGTGTCCGTTGTAAAATCTGATGGCAACAAATGCCTTGTACCTGGTCGCCTGGCCCGCACGGGTCTGCTTTAGCCATGCTCTCCAAAACCAGGAAAAAAAGTCAATGATCTCAGAGTCCTTGATGGGCCAGAAGAAGAGACAGATCTCCTCCACAGACTTGATCTTCATGCCCTCGAGCAAGTGAGCCAGCTTGGTGATGGTCCTCGGCCTTGTCCTCCACGTTGCCTCCATGACCTCCCATTCCAGGGCCTTCCTGCAGCACCAGCATCATCCACCATTTGGTATTTTCTTGGAGAAAAGCTGCCACATTCTTTTTAATATACACAGTATTGCATGTATTTCTCTTGGTCTTTTTAGCAGGAAAAACATCAATGGCATTCATTTTATTAAAACTCTTAAAATCAATAATGTGAGTGAATATATACTTTATTCCAAGACTGGTCTAGGTTGCCTTAAGAAAGTGAAGTTGGGTTAGAACTCAAACTTTCTATGAGAAGGGCCACAGAAGCCACTCCCTAGAGTTCCCATATTTTAGACATGCAGAAACAAAGACCTGGTGGGGGGGGGGGCGGTAACTTAATGACTTTTCTAAGCTCATTCCAGTGGTAACTGCTCAAACCAGTGAAGAATCCACACCTCCCAAGTCATTCCCACTCTATCCCAGCACTGCTGAATAGAGATCAGGGGTCCCTTCCCTGGGATTGCTATGCTGGGTTCTATTCCTTTAGCCTAACAGTCATTTTTATTAATAAGAAACTTAAAAAAATCTAAAGTTAAGTTGACCCTGGAGGTCAACTGGTCTAACCTCATCTTGTGGATGAGCAAACAGCATTTCCTAGGGAGGATTCTGAGCGTGATAAATATGTCATACAATGAAATCATATAGCATGTGGCCTTTCCCGTCAGGCTTTGTTTAGAATCTTAAATCTGGAGGTGCCCAGGTGGCTCAGTCGGTTGAGTATCCGACTCTTGGTTTCGGTTCAGGTCATGATCTCAGGGTGGTGAGACTGAGCCCCCCCACATGGGGCTTACACTCAGAGTAAGTGTTGGGATGATGGGAATACAGAGGTGAGCTGCCTACATTTCCTGGGGAGGTTTCTTGGAGAAGGTGGCAGCTGGGTTGTGTCTTGAAGAACTTATGTGGTCGATGTGGAAAGCATCCGTGAGCAAAGTAGAGATGGGTCAGGGTTATTAGAAGCCTCGAGAATAACAGGTGCAAGCCTTGGGTCTATGCAAGGGCTTGCCATACTTGTAGGACTGCTCGCTTTTCTGTCTTCGGGGCTTCTCAGAGTAGTAAGAGGTATAGCTGGGCCATAGCATGCATGGCCTCACAGGATAAGCAAAAAAAAAACAAAACCAAAACCAAACACCCCCCCAAAAAACCCCAAACAAACAAAAATAACAAAAAAAGCACAAGCAATAACAAAATTTTATTGACAGTCACTGGCATTGGAAAGTGTGGGTGGGATCACATGGGTTTTTATCAAGCTCATTGGTGGTATTGAGAGCATTGGACACTATTCTTATGTCTCTGCCTCCAGGGGCCAGGTAGGAAATTGCTTTATTAATTCAAGCCAAAAAAAATAATAAACATTTAATTTTTTTTAACCTTTTGTAGGTGAGGAAACTGATGCTCAGAGAAGCTGAGCAAAGTCCCTGAATAATGGAGGTAGAAAGCGGGATGGAGACAGCAGGCTGCCTGCCTCAGGGCAGCTCTTTGGTTGGGGGTATCCAGAGCTAATGTAGAACAAGGGAGGATGAGCAGAGAGGACAGACGTGACGGCTATCTCAGAGGCAGATTTTTGAAGATGCAAGTGCAGGGTGAAAAAGAGGAAGGCATCTGGAATCTTCCAAAGTTTCTGGCCTGGACAATGAGAAGTGGTGGCTTTTGCTGTGGTGGGGAAAGGAAGAAGGAGCTGGGAAATGGAAAGGAGCACAGGCTGTGCGATGATATAGGGCAGAAAAGGGTCGATGCCATGGGGAGCCCACAGTGCCTGGCAGGTGCTCAAGAGTGAGGCAGGGCATCTGGTGAAGGATATCAGGGAAAGGTCCAAGCAGGCCAGGTCACTTTAAATGAGGATAAAAGCACTTTGGGTAGGTGACATTGCAAGGGAGAACATTCTAGAGAGAAGAAACAGACAGGGAAGCATGAGGTTATATTGAGGGAAAGACAGCGGTAGATTTTGGTGAGGGCATGCCCGCCATCTGTGACCTTGAATGGCAGGAGAGTGAGGCACTTTGGGTCGAGGAGTAGAAATCCTTGGCTGGGCTTGGGGAAGGGAATCTTTCATGGTTGATCTAGGTTGAGTTGGGATAGGTAGAGAATGGAAGTGGGGAGACCAGCTAGGAGGGTTTGCAATGATGCAGCAGGGATGGGCAGGAGCCCAGGTTGGGTGGGGACATAGATGTGGGACAGAAGATGGCAGTGTGACGAGATCAGTGCACGTGGAGTCGATATGCTTTCATAACCAGATGTGAGGCTAAAGATGAGGAGGTTGTCCAAGAGCATTTTAAAGTTTTGAGGTTGGGTTGAAGATTTCAGTTCAGTTTGGGCAATGCTGACTCATGACTGCAATCACCTCTCCAGGCAGTGTGACCCAGAGGAAGATTGAAAGTTAGTCCAGAGAAAGTTCAAGACCAGAGGTAAAGTCTTGGGGTCATCCTCCTGGTGGTCACAACTGAAGTCTTGCCAAGGGCTCATGCTGTTGAGGGCAGAGTGGACAGACACAGTGCAAAGGGCCAGAAACAGCCTCATGGTGCAGCCCATGGATAGAGGAGGCAGTGGTGGGGAGAATTGGGGCAGAATTCATTCTTCTAATAAAATCAGGTACGGATCGAAGAGGAGATATGGGAGAAGACCCCAGCTGGATCCATAAGGCATCGCACATGAGATGGCACACATACTTATGCTGCGTGAAGGTCACCCGGCTCCTATCCTATCACTCTGTAGGTCACAGATACCTGAACAATAGACATTTTTTTTTTCTGGGAAATTGTTTTTCTATTATTCTGCCTCTGCACCAGTAGGTTCATTCAGTAATATATATGTGAAACCTTTTGTTTGGGGGAAAAAAAAGACTTTTCCCAGTACTAACAGAGAACAAAAGAGAATACAGCAAATAGCAGATTTGTGAGGTATTTGGTTCTGACCCAGCACAGCGAGGTTGTTCTGAAGGCCTCATGGGTTTCCTCCCAAAGGGAAGTAGGGCTTTCCAAAGCAGGGCCTCAAAGGTGGGATAGCTTCTTCGGGTTCCTGTGTGGGCCCCCCTCTTCCAAGGATTGGCCTGGCTATTTCCATTTGACTGAATTCCTTCTGCCTGCCTCACACAGGAGTCCCTTCTTTGACATCTGGCATCTGGGATCTGGACAGGAAGGGTGCCCATCTCTCCTTCACTCATCATGAGTGGTGTCTCATCCTGGTCAGTGACCCTAGGAATCACGTCAGTCTTCCAATGAGACCTTGATTCTACTCAGGGCCAAGAGTACAGTGATGGATTAAAGACAGCACAACCTTAGAGAGGATGAAGTCACGGGGTGTGGGCGTGGGGTGTCTGAAAGCACAAGGCAGCGTTCTCTCAGACTCAGGTGTAGCAAACTATGTGGCGGTTGAGGAGGCTGGGACAGAGAAAGAGTCTCCGGAAAATGATAAGAAGGGCACTGATATGAAGGAGGGATTGATTAGAACAACTGCAAGGCATTTCAGAGGGAGTGTGGAAGCGATGGAAACTGGAGGCATCTGATCTCTCCTCTCCTACCTTGGAAGAACTGTGATTCCTTCTTTCTTCCTCATCCCATACAATGTGGCTCCCAGTCCCTACTCTGGGCACCAGTCTGAATGGGTCAACCAGGCAAAAGCAGAGACCTTCCTGTCCCTTCCAGACTCACTGCACTCTGTGAAGTGGGGACCCCTCTGCCTTTCTGAGTAACAACCAGCTCCTGAGGCCCATTTGGAATGTGTGCCCTGGTCAGAGTTTCCATCTTTTCCATGTCTTCTTTCCTGACCCTGCTTTCTGTACCTTGCCGACCTGTGAAAGGCCTAAACCAGCGCTGTGAGTTCAGCTATGCAAGGGCAGGAAAATCACACTTGGGAGGAAGAAAGGTGCAAGCATAAATTTTGTTTGCTTCTTTTTTGAAACCACTTTTATTACAAGAGACAGTAGAGCAAATCTGATAATGTAATACCAAATGATGGATCTTCAGACTGTGGATCTTAATGTCTTCTTACTGAGAGCTAGGCTGTTTTCCCTGTCCCCAGCCTACCAAACATGCCACTTTTCTTTCCAGGGTGACCAACCCTCGTCTTGTTGAGGAGGTTACAAAGAAGGGACTGTGTCCAGGTCTCCCTGTTGCATTCCACAGAGTATGACAAGAGGAGTGTTCATGACTCAGCTTCGATTACTGCAGGAAGTTTTAGGATGGGTCTCACAGTGGATAGTCTCTTTCCCCTAAGAACCTATTTTCAAGATAACCATTTGTCTCTCTCTCTGAGCTATTTTGCAGTAGACATCCTCATGGCTCTGGTTTTTAGCAGGATGCTGGGTCTTCACAGACAGTGCTATGCCTTTGGTAGTTCCTCACAGAAATAGGATACAAAAGATTTGGATTCTAGATTCTGCCAATAATGCATGTTATGGCCCTAGGTAAGTCATGTCCCCTCTCTGGGGCTCAGTTCTCTCACCCATAAATAAAAGGCATGGATAATTTCAATGTTGTGCTGGTAAATCATTAACAACCAGCGCTTGGTGGAGGAAGCATGGAGAAAGAAGGCCTGACTTATAGTGTTTGTTCATTTCTATGATGTGAATACCCCACCAAAGTCAACGAGCTCATAAATTTCCTAAAAATTTAACAATAGGCTCAGGTAAGACAGTACCAGCCAGTTCTAACTTTGGATAAGATCAATAATACACATATTTTAATCATGAAATGCTTTTATACTTAGATCTAAACGTCCATTTTGGCCTTAAAATGCTACCAACATTGGATGATTAAAAAAAAAAAATGTTAGACTACACCCCAAACCTAATTCGCAGTACCCACTTGCTATGTAAGTTCCTTGGCATCCTGATTGAACCTGGCTTTGGTCCAGATTCAGAGCTATCCTCCCTCTTGAACAAGCAGCTCTGGTCTGAGACCTTTGACCTAGAAGTGCTCTGAGGCTATTATGGCCTGGGAATTGGGACCTTGGGTCTTGAAACTGCAGGAGTCATTCTAGAGTCGTTTCTGCCTTCACTTGAGCAGTCAGATGGGTTATGATTCATCACCCTGTGATTTCAACCACTGTTTCCCAGGATGCCTGGAAGCAAGGAAGGCCTGAGAGCATGGAGCAAACAAAGGAAAAACAGGGAGGAGGAGAAAGGGACATGCCTAGGGCTGGGCTGCTGCTGAGTTGTGAGCAGGTGTGAGTCACTCCTGTCTCTTGACAGCCACACCTTTGGCCCAAGTTCTGAATGCCAGGTGGAGAATTTGCCTACACCGAGCTCCCTTGATCAGGTCAGAACAGGTTTCCCGAGAGATCATTCCCATTAAATTAATGGAATCAAAATAAGCTGATCTTTCTTGACATGTGGTTTATGTATTTTTTGTTTGTTTCCAAAGTATTGAGAGAGGACCCTGAAATTGTAGAAGAGAGGAAAGAGGAAGAAGCATACTTTAACATCCAGGAGGCTGGAGGTTGGCAGGAGGCGGGGTGTGGTTTATGGTATCCATTCTTATCCTCCCATTCTTCTAACGAGCTTGCTAAAGATGCCAAGCTGAGTGAAGTGAGGAGGGTAATGGGCAGGAATCTTCATGAGTTACCGTATTGTAATCAAGATATTTCCATTTGTGTGTGTGTATGTGTGTGTGTGCACATGTGTGTGTACAACTGCTACCGAATTAAGAAGGAAAGATCTAGGGTGCCTGGGTGGCTCAGTCGGTTAAGCCTCCGACTCTTGGTTTCACTCAGGTCTCATGGGTCATGGGATCGAGCCCCATGTGGAGCCCCGCATGAGACTCTGTGCTCAGTGGGGAATCTGCTTGAATATTCTCTCCCTCTGCTCCGCCTTCTCAACCATCTCTCTAAAAGAAATAAAAAATCTTAAAAAAAAAAAAAAAGAGATGATGAAGAAAAGTCTAGAAGGGAAAGACTTGGCATAGAACTCTTTAAGCCCCTTTGAGCCCACACCTCATGTCCATCAGGGTGCCACCATCAAAAACAGAAACAAGTGTTTGTGAGGATGTGGAGAAAGTGGAACTAGAGAATGTAAAAATATGGTGTAACCACTGGAGAATTAGTATGATGAGTTTTGAAAATATTAAACATAGACTCACCACATGACCCAGCAATTCCACTGCAGGACATACATCCGAAAGAACTGAAAACAGGACCTCAGAGAGATATTTGTATGCCCATGTTCGCAGCAGCTTTACTCATAATAGCCAAAAAGTGGAAGCACACAAGTATCCATCGATGGATGAGTGGATAAACAAAATGTGGTCCCTACCTACGATGGAACTTATTTTGCCTTAAAGAGGAAGGAAACACTGACACAGGCTAGGACATGGAAGAGACTTGGGGGCATTACGCCAAATGAAGTAAGGCAGTCACAAAAGGACAAACAGCGTGTGGTTCCACATCCAGGGAGGACCTAGGGGAGTCAAATTTCACAGAGACAGAGAGCAGTGGTGGTTGCCAGGGAATGCCAGGGAGGGAGGGATAGGAAGTTAGTGCTTAATAGATAGAGTGGATCAGTCTGGGAAGACGGGAGACCGGCTGTTGCTGGATGGTGGTGATGTTGAAATAAGACTGTAAATGTACTTCATGCCACTGAACCACAAGGCCATTTGCCATTTAGGTTAAAATGGAAAATGTTATATTGTGTGCATTTTGCTGCAATTAAAGAGAATTCACACACACACACACACACACACACACACACACACACACCCTGGGAACAAACCATCTGGGTTTGAATCTCTGTTTCATGGCTTGCTAGAATTATGAGCTCCATTGAATGACTTGACCAACCCAAGCCTTTGTCATCTGTCCCATGGAGGTGACAATGACACTGACCTCTCAGGGCTATTGTCAGGTTTCAGTGAGACATCCCAGGTGAGGCACTCAGCCCATGCTTGGTACATAGTCAGATAGTCAGTGCTCAGCAGTAACTACTGCTACCATTGGGTGCTCAGGCATCGTGCTTGAAGGTTGACTAGAAGCTAGCCATCGGCAGCTTTGTGTAACTTGTCCTTTTAAAATTGATCCAAAGCAGGGAAACAATAATTTCTCACCACATGTATTCATATTCATAAATTTATGCACCACGAGGGCCCACCTGCCTACGGAGTAAAAATACCAACATATCCACTCACCATATTCATTTCATATATTCCAACATGGTCTTTATTGCTAAGATATCAGAGTCCGGCTTGGCCCTTAGGCAGATGGCATTTAGGGCAGAGATGTTTTATGTTTATCAAAACCATCCAAGATTAGACATCTGTTTTCGAAGAGCTGTTTCCAAGAGCTGCTGGAATAATGTCTGAGATGTTACAATGTTGTCCACATAAGCTTTGGAGGAAGGCCCCCAGAGATCAGGCTGGGTCTGGAGTCAAGACCGGGGCGAAGGCAGAGCCCTCCTCTATCCCCCATCCTGCTAGAACCCCACTGTTGGACCCTCCAGGGCCATCTCTCTGCTCCTGCTGCAGCAGCCATCTCACTGCCTTCTGCAAATTGCCTGGGCAGTTTAAATGATAAAGGCTCAGGAACCCAAGGACAAGGAGAAAAGCAGATAAATACTAGGGAAACCTACTACGTACATGTGAGAGCTCTGAGATAATATTTAGGGATGAAATATGCAAACTTTGAATTGTAATATTGCATGCAATTCCCATGAATATTTTCAGAACAATGTTTCTCAGCTGGGGTGGGAGAACTTTCTCCTCTACTTCTTACCCCCAGGGGGGTACGTAGCAATGTTTGAAGGCACAATTCACGGTCTGGGGAGGGTGCTGCTGTCATCTACTGAGTAGAGGCTAGAGATACTGCTAAACATCTTAGGGTGCACAGAGTATCCCCCACAACAAAGGATTATCTGGCCTATAAGGTCAATAGGGCCAAGGTCGAGAAATGTAGTTGTGAGAACAAACGGAAGAGACGAAAAAATCATCTCCTAGGCCATGCTGTATGTACTGTCTTAATCTATCTTCTTTTTTTTCCAATTAACACTTAAAAGTAGATTTGGTTAGGAGGGGACATTTTCATGATGAAGTCTCAAGGCTTCTTGAGTTAGACCTTCACTGTATTAGTCAGAACTTGTTTCTTATCTTGCTCAACTTTCAGAAGGAATGTGTCCAAACACGCAATCCTGTTAAACTTGACAATGCATTATACCTGGGAGACAGCTTTATGGGCCGCAGATTAAAGTGGGAAAAAGGTGTGGAAAAAGGTACTAAATGATCTGTGGAGAACCACGGCAGAATAAGAGATTTCCCCATGCCCTGGAATCCGAAACCACATCATAATATGTTCCCTGAAAACGCCAGCCTTGCGAGAAGAAACAGCACAGCTCTGAGCAGGTTCTGTCTGCCTGCATTGCAATCCTGACTTCAGGAGACAAACTGGGTGACATTGGGCAAGTTTCTGAACTTCTTTATGCTGCTATTTTCTTGCCCCCAAATCGGGATAACAGCACACTGTACCTCATAGGGTTATTGGGTGGATGAGATCGTTAGGACAGGAAAAGCACCGTGCGGAGGGCCTTGTAAGCCTTCTAGAAGGGACATCCATTACAGGGAGGATGGCCAAGTGGAGCACTGCATCTGGAGTCAAGCCAGCAGTTTACAAAGGTTAAAGAACAAAATATATTTCCTTTTAAATATAGTCAGATTTGTTGGTTCTCTGAGACTCAAAATAATCTCTGGGTTGCTTTAAAACTGGATAGAGATCATTTGTTTTCTTTTCCTCCACTCCCCCCATGATGAGCCGAACTTACAGTTGCACCAGAGGATGCTTGCAAAATTAGACACCAGGAGAGTGAGGAAAGAAGCCAAGAAAGAGAATTTAGATAATTCACAGTGAAAGCAAGTTGAAGGACAGGCTTGATGCTTACATAAATCCTACGTGCGCGATACACATTTATGGATAAATGAAACCACGAGGTGTGTTTTAGAAGATGAGAAACAGTACAATCTGAGGGGAAGGCTGAGTTGTAAAGAGAGAAATCACTGTGTAGGTGAGGTTCTGGGCTCGCAGAATATTGTGGGAGTTTGGGGAAGCTCCAGCAAGCACACACACAGTTCTTATCTCTGGCTGCACACTGGGGACACTTTTTTTTAAGAGAGCAAGAGAGCAAGCAGAGGGAGAGGCAGGAGAGAGAATCTCAAGCAGATTCCACACCTAGTGTAGAACCTGATGCCAGGCTCAATCTGACAACCCTGAGATCATGACCTGAGCTGAAATCAAGAGTCGGATGCTTAACCGACTGAGCCACTCACATGCCCCACTGGGGCCACTTTTAAGAACCCTAATTCCCAGCTCCAACCCAAACCCATTGAATCAGGATCTTGGGGGTTGGTGCCCAGGCATCTTCTATTTTTAGAGTCCACATATGTTTCCAATGTGCATCTGAAGTTGAGAGACCAGTGTTTCTTATACTTGAATGTAATAGGAATTGTCTGGGGATTTTATTAAAAGTCAAATTCTGATCTGGTAGGGTGTGGGTAGGGGAAGGGAGGAGAGAGAGAAAGGAGGAGGCTAAGTTACTGCTTTTGTGAGAAATTCCTCAAACATGTCAATTCCACAATTCTGGGGCTTGCCCCCATTTGGAGGTGCGAGTTTCAGAATTGCTCCATAAAAATAAACATATGATATCATTATAAAGTGCTACTGTTGTTGTTTGAAATTCACTTGTTCAACAAATGTTTAATAACCTCCGGTAGTTATGTGCTTTTGGAGGGATACAGATGAATAAGTAGATTCCTTCCCGCAAGTTGCTTACAATTCAGTTTATAATAGATGGCATTCAGTTAGACAGAAAATAAGACTTACTGACTGTACAATTTCTTGATGGCAGTGAAATGGGGGATGAGATGGGTATCAAGGGGGTATTTGGGATGGAAGATGTTCAGATAAAGAGTTTCATTTCAGGAAACCACTGAATGAAGATGTGTGAAGCAACAGAAAATTCTGGAAAGAGGTGGAAGAAATGAGCAGGTAAAGGAAAGTGAGCATCAGTGTTTTTTGTTTGTTTGTTTGTTTTTTAAGTAGCCTATAGATGGCTATTACAATTTAGAGGTTTCTGAGGAAGGAGAACCTTGTTTCTTGAAGGTAAGAGGACCTCACTCTGAATATGAGGTTTCCTTTGGGAGCCCCAGTGGCCCATTTTATTCACTGGGCTTAGCAGATAAACCAAGCACATAAACTCAGCACTCGAATTTCTCTGAAAGGCTCATCCACGTGTCATTTGCATCTTCTGATTTTCAAACCATATACTATTTGCATCCTGATTTACAAATGTTGTGGCCAACTTTATTCAAGTGTTAGTATCTAGGGATACTGGCCCATGAATCCTTATAAGCACGGTCTCCTTATATCTCCATGTGCTTCACGTTATCGATCAAGGGTGGCAATTCAATATAAAGAGTGCCTCATTCATTCCTATATTGTCAGAGTTGGCAACATATGGATATACAGCCCGCTTATTGGCAACCTCTTCTTCATCACTCCCCTGTCCGAAACCAACTTTGCTGAGCCTAGCAAGCACATCACCAGGATTGCAAAATCTCCAAGTGCTTATGAAAGCACAGCCTGACCTGCTGAATTTTCAAACTGCAAGGCAAACCTGCTCCTCCTCACCAATGTACCAACACGCTTAGAAAAGCCTTTGACAGGCATTCCCCAAGCTTGAACACGAGTAAATTCTTAAAACAGGTCTCAGGTCTTTGAAATTCTTAAAAACATGGGACTCAGGTCGGTGACTTTTCAAGTTCCTCCAGGTGAGTCCCATGTGTACCCGGGATGGGGACCAAGGCTATAGAGCAGTGGCTGGTTTCTTTGTTCTTATTAAAAAGTAATACACGCGGGGCACCTGGGTGGCTCAGTTGGTTAAGAGACTGCCTTCGGCTCAGGTCATGATCCCGGAGACCCTTGGCAGGAAGCCTGCTTCTCCCTCTCTCACTCCCCCTGCTTGTGTTCCCTCTCTCGCTATGTTTCTCTCTGTCAAATAAATAAAAATCTTTAAAAAAAAAAAATTAATACACGCACTTGATAAAAATTTAGAAAACATAGAACAGTGTCAAGGAGAAATGAAAAGTCACCATAATTCCCCCTATCCAAAACTAAGATTAATATTTTGATAAATTTCTTCTAGCTCTGTTTATTACACGTGTGGGGATATGCGGTTCCGACAGCTTTCTTCTTCCCCGTCCATCAACACTGATTCTCATTAGGCAATTCTATCAACAAGTATTTCGGGAACATTGAGAGCGCTGGAATTTTAAGAATGGCAAGGATCAGGGTCCTAAAATCCTCCTCGGGAGATGAATGGCTGGGGAGCCCGTGAGCAGTGGCTCTCGTCCCGGGCTACACGTTAGAATCACAGGGGAAACTTTGGTGCCAAAGCCGCACCCCAGACCCAGTGGATCGGCATCCCTGAAGGTGGCTTTCAGAGTGCCCCCAGATGATTCCAGTGTGTGCCCAGGGATGAGAACAGGTGCCACAGAGCAGTGATTTTCATTGAACTGGCTACACAATCACCTGGGGAGAGTTTCTTAAAATTAAAATGCCCACCCCAGAGCAAATGAGTCAGAATCTTCAGAAAAGGAATCTGGCAACTGTATTTTTTCAAAGCTCTTTCTGATGGTCTGGTGTCCAATTAGGGTTAAGAATCATTACTATAAATAATCTAGTGAGTGGGGGAAATAAATCAAGATTTGAACCTATTTCTGGCTGTTTGACTTTGCAAGCCATGCGTGGCTGCTGTAGGACCACGAGTTACCCCCAGGAGGCCATGTGGGGTCACGGAAATAACCAGGACTGGGAGGTCATGAAGGAAACTGAAGGCATGGTTCAAGTTTTGGTTTTCTGTAAAATGTTTGCAATGTGATGTCAGACAATTCAGAACTCTCGGGCTCAGGAGCCCCTTCCCACCTGCTTATTATCACTACCACCCTAGTTTTTTCAGACTTTCTTTCTTAATTGATGTTTTACTGGTTTTTATTTGATGATATGAGCACAAACATGATGACCAACCTGTATATAGTTCTTAGTGTGAGTACTGAAACTAGGAAAAGCTAGTGCTACCTGGGTGGCTCAGTCAGTAGAGTAGAAGACGCTTGGTCTTGGGGTTGTGAGTTCAAGCCCCACACTAGGCATAGACATACTTAAAAAACAAAATATTTTAATAATATGTAGGGTGCCTGGGTGGTTCAGTTGGTTAAGCCACAGCCTTTGGCTCAGGTCATGATCCCAGAGTCCTGGGATTGAGTCCCGCATTGGGCTCCCAGCTCTGCAGGGAGTCTGCTTCTCCCCTCTCACGCTCTTTCTCTCTCTCTCTCTCTCTGTCAAATAAATAAATAAAATCTAAAAAAAAAAAGTTTTTATATAAAGTTACATGATTATAGTTGCCCCCTCCGCAGTTATTCTATTGATTTTCCAGCTTAAAATCTGGGGACAAATTGTTTTTGAGAAGAGGCTCTAAGGGCACCTGGGTGGCTCAGTGGGTTAAAGCCTCTGCCTTCAGCTCAGGTCATGATCTCAGGGTCCTGGGATCGAGGCCTGCATCGGGCTCTCTGCTCCGTAAGGAGCCTGCTTTCTCCTCTCTCTCTGCCTGCCTCTCTGCCTACTTGTGATCTCTCTCTCTCTTTCTCTCATTCTCTGTCAAATAAATAAATAATCTTTAAAAAAAAAAAAAGAGGCTCTAAAAGGGCCTCAAGGGCATTATGCTATGTGAAATGAGTCAGAAAGAGATAAATACTGTGTGATCTCACCCACCTGTGGAATCTAAAAAGCTGAACTGGGAGAAACAGAGAGTAGAATGACGGTTGCCTCGTGGCCACCGGTGGAGGAAATGAGGAGCTGCACGTTAAAGGGTACGATCTTCCAGTGAGGAGACGACTGGTTCTGGGGCTCTAACGTACAGCATGGTGGCCACAGACTGCAATACTGGGTTGTAGAGACAAAGTCGCTAAGAGAGCAGAGCGGATCTTCAATAGTCTCACCACATACAAAGGCAATTATGTGAGGTGATGGAGGTGTTAACTATCCCTATTATAATTATCTCACTATATATGTGTATCAGATCATCATGTTGTGTGTCCTAAACTCACAGTGTTGTACGTAGATTACAGTTCAGTGAATGTGGAAAACAACAGAGGCTCTCAAATATCATGATCTTTAAACACAGGTAATCTGCTAGGTCTCCAATTCCACAAGTTCATGACTTCGTATCGCCAACATTACCTGCTCAAATGTTCCCAGTCTTTCACAGCATATTAGCAAATGTATGAGGAAAAGCCAAGTTACCTGAGAACAAAGGTCACAGACAGCACCCACTTACTTAGGAGAAGCCAAGATCAGAGAGCAGTTTTAGAAATAGCTTCTCCTCAAAGACAACAAGGGAGTAAGGTTAACTAGTAGCAGAAGTGTTTACAACAAGTTAAAGTGCATGATTACGACTTCAAGTCGCTGTTTGGTTCTGTTTCTTCTTACAGGATTAAAAATGACCAGCGCACTAATTCACCCCAGCCTATGATCAAAGTCTCCCTTAATTTGATGTTTTATTAATTTCTAGTTGTACTAAAAAAGAAGCAACCAGCCCATGAACTCACTTCTCTAAAAAAAAGAAAGAAAGAAAGAAAGAAAGAAAGAAAGAAAGAAGAAAGAAAGAAAGAAAGAAAGAAAGAAAGAAAGAAAGAAAGAAAGAAAGGAAGAAAACTATTTACACTTATCAAAAAAAAAAAAAAAGTTTTTTAAGGCCTGGAATGAGTTTTCTACTTCTTAAGTGTGGTATTTCTAGTACTATTAAAATCTTTCACTTATGAAGGAGTTTTATTTATGAGCTACAATTCCTCTGGATTGTATAGGAACAGTGATACTTATGCAATTTATACTGACAGTTAATGATCTTCATCAGATTTGGTTTCTTTCTCTGCTTTATCAGAGTCTCACCTGTCCTGATTTTAGCATCTCTGTTTACTGCTGCGAGTCTTCAATTTCTTGGTTGGTTACTTTAGTTGGTTTCCCTTTTGCTCCCCTTTACCTTTTGACTGTATTTTTTGTTTTTTGTTTTTTTTCCTTTCTGCTTTTTTTTGCATCAATCAGTGTTTGCATGAGAAGGTTGGTTCCTGACTCTCCCTTTCCTGTCTTCTAAACTTTGCTCCCTTTTTCTTCTGGCATCTTGGCAGAGGCTATGGTGGGAGGGTAGCGCGGCCTTTGCGGAGTCACTGGTTTCAAAACTTTGTAAAGACACAGCTCCTTTCTATCCATGATACCTTGCACAGAACTGCCATGTAAGAACCCCGTGTTGAAGCAGGTGTGTGTTTTTATGGAATGCCGATAAAATTACCTTGCAAGTCCCACCACCATGTAATGGTGCAACAATTTTTACATTTCAAATATGAAAATAATAAAAATCTGGGGCGCCTGGTGGCTAAGTCACTAAGCATCTGCCTTCGGCTCAGGTCATGATCCGGGAGACCTGGGATCGAGCCCCGCATCAGGCTCCCTGCTCGGCGGGAAGCCTGCTTTTCCCTCTCTCACTCCCCCTGCTTGTGTTCCCTCTCTAGCTGTGTTTCTCTCTGTCAAATAAATAAATGAAATCTTTAAAAAAAAATTAAAAAATAAGAATAATAAAGGAAAATAATAAAAATGTTTTAGAGCTTCTTTTTCCCTAAAGACAAATAACTCATCTTTTCTGCCAAATCTTTTTATTTTTTTTAACTTACTTCTATCAGTTCTTGAGATTGGAGAAAACAAAGTGAAGGGTATGCCTGACAGGGAAGGCTTTGGGAGCTAACATCTGTCCCAAAGCTGCCGCCCAGGTCAGTGGAGGAGGGCCCTGGATGGAACACCTGGGAAGGGGGCTGCAGTCAATCTGAAGGTCCGAGTGTAGGGCCTCTGTGTCACTGTGTTGTCTTTGCCTTCTTCATCCACTAAGTGCGGGGTGGAGAGTGAGAGGAGTGTTTCCCTCAGAGTGAGAACATAGGTGCAGCACAGCTCTGGTCATGCCCCAGTCATCCCTGATGATCAATCAACTACTAAATAAGACCAACAGAAACTACCCCCTGAGCCAACCTATAGGTGATACACGTCCCTCATTAATGACCACTAATCTGTATTCATCGTTTACCAGCAGCTTAAAGAGGCCTTTAATGATACTGGAGAAGAAAATAATTAGGGAAGTTTAGGCTAGCTGACCCTGTGACCTACAGAGGCCTAGCTTTTTCTCTGTATAGTTGGTTTTGACTCCAAAGGAGGTGTAGCTCTGCACTTCTTACTTCCTTTAATTACGTGGGGCTAGTTTTCTCATCTCCTTGGGCAGCTCAAAATGCTTGATTCATGAATAGGCACTCTTTCTCTTAATTATTAGTATCTGTCCCTCAGACATCTTTAGAGAAAAATACGTATAGCTTTGAAATTGCTTAATCTTTTATATAGATTCAATTACAAGTACCATGTCTTAAAATAGGTCTTTTTTTGTTGAAGTATAGTGTACATACATAAATATATACAAATCATAAGAGTTACAGTTGGATGAATTTTCACACCCATGTACACACTGAGTCTCCAGGTTGGGAAATAGAAGCCTACCATCATCCGAGAAAGCCCCTTCTTTGAGTTACTTGGTTACTCGCCAAGGTGACTACTACCCTAATCCTAACACTGGATACTAATATTTCTGCCTTTGAACTTTTCCATTTTAACAGTTTAAATCTGCTCCCATGGACAGAGACTTTCCTTGCTAATATTATTACTTTAGCAATCTCAATTCTAAAGAATGCTAGTTATTTCACCGTTTCCTTTGTGTCTTATAAGTTGGACTAGCTTGATATAAAGCCAAAGGACACAAAGGCTAAAAAAGCCTTTCCCACAAAAAAAAAAAAAAGAGAGAGAGAGAGAGAAAAGAAAAGAAAAAAGTCTCTCCCACAGATGGGGTCAGTCTTTTTTATTTAATCATTTGGCCACTGAGGAAGCAAGACGTGCAGACGTATGCACCTCTTTATTTTTTCCTGCCTCAACTTCTCTTTTTTCTTTTTATGTCCTCAGTAGACAGCCTTCTCTACCCTGTGCTATCCTTACATACAGATCTTCCTCAATACATCCTGCTCTCCAGAATTAATCACCATTGCTTGTACTGCCTTGAACTGATTCTACTATTTATCACACAATAGGCACATACAACCTCCAGGAGTGCCTTTTTTTTACTTCTGCCTTTTTAAAAAGATTTTATTTTTAAGTAATCTCTATACCCAATAGTAGAGTGGGACTCAAACCTACAACCCTGAGATCAAGAGTCACATGCTCCATCAAGTGAGCCAGTGAGGTGCCCCTTAGTTCTATAAACAGAAGGGCAAGCTAGTAAGGACAGTAAAGCAGGCAAGGGCAACGCAAGCTAAAATAAACAAGTGGAATTACGTCAATTTAAAAAACTTCAGTATAGTAAGGGAAACCAATAAAACAACAAGGTAACTGACTACATGGGAGAAGGTATTTTCATATCTTACACCCAAAAGGAGTTAATATCCAAAATATATAAAGGACTTATGCAACATAAGAGCAAAAACTCAGACAACCCAATTTTTTAAAAAAGATTTTATCTATTTATTTGACAGAGAGAAACACAGCTAGAGAGGGAACACAAGCAGGGGGAGTGAGAGAGGGAGAAGCAGGCTTCCCACTGAGCAGGGAGCCCGATGTGGGGCTCAATCCCAGGTCTCTGGGACTCCAAGATCATGGCCTGACCTGAAGACAGACACTCAACAACTGAGCCATCCAGGCACCCCAAGACACTCCAATTTTTAAAAATATGGGCAGAGGACTTAAATACACATTTTTCCAAATAAGACATACAGATGGACAACAGGCACATGAAAAGATGCTCAACATCACTAACCATCAGGGAAATGCAAATCAAAACCACACTGAGATGTCACTTCACACCTATCAGACTGGCTATTAGCAAAAAAATAAGTGTTGGTGGGGATATGGAAAAAGGGGGATGCTTGTGTGCTATTAGTAGAAATGCAAACTGTTATAGTCACTATGGAAAACAGTATGGAGATTTCTCAAAAAAATCCACCAATTCCACATCTGGGTATTTAACCAAAGAAAACACCAATTTGAAGAACTATATGCACGCCTATTTTCATTGCAGCATTACTTATAATAGCCAAAATATGGAAGCAACCCGTGTCCATCAATAGATGAGTGAATGAAGAAAATGCACACACAATGGAATATTACTCAGAGATAAAAAAAAGAATGAAATCTTGCCATTTGCAACAATATAGATGGGCCTTGGCGGTACTATGTTAAGTGAAAGAAGTCAGACAGGAAGACAAATACTGTATGATGTCACTTGTAGTTGGAATCTAAGAAACAAAAGAAATGAACAAAAAGCCCAAACAGAAACGGACTCATAGATACAGAAAACAAACTGTGGGCTACCAGAGTAGGGAGGGGAGTGGGAGGTTGGGCAAAATATGTGAACAGCATAAAGAAGTGCAAACTTCCAATTATAAAATAAGTCACAGGGATGAAAAGTATTTCATAGGAAATACCGTCAATATTTTAATAACTTTGTATGTTGTGAGGTGGTAACTGGACCCGTCATGGGGAATATTTCATAGTGTGTACACATATCAAACACTCTGATGTACCCCTGAACTAATAGGATATTGTATGCCAATTATACCTCAATAAAAAAAACTATCATCCGTGTTTTACAAAAACCCATTATGTCACCATCAATTAAGATTTTAGTTAAAATGACAACCTTTGATTAGTCTAAATCCCTATTATTAAAACTAGTCAGTGAATTCAATGTTTCAGGGTGTCATTTTAATATTAATTATAATAATATTTTCATACAAGAGAAAGAAACATATGTTAAAGATTATTTATTTATTTTTCAGTAATCTCTACACCCAAAGATGGGGCTTGAACTCATAACCCCAAGATCAAGAGTTTCATGCTTCACCAACTGAGCCATCCAGGTGCCCCTAAAGATTTTTTTTTTAATATTTTATATATTTATGTGTCAGAGAGAGAGAGAGGGCACAAGTAGGCAACAAAGGCAGAGGGAGAAGTAGGCTCCCCACAGAGCAAACGAGTCCAATGCAGGACTTGATTCCAGGACCTTGGGATCATGACTTGAGCCAAAGGCAGCTGCTTAACCAACTGAGCCACCCAGGAATCCCCCCTTAACACTTTTTTTTTTTAAAGACTGTGAGTAATCTATACCTGGAAGGGGAAAATGAGTAGAAAACCAGCTTTTAGAATGTATGGCTTTTGGTTTATCAACCTGAGTCTGAGCCTCTGCTCTTAAATGAAAGTGAAATATCTATGTTTATACATTTGTTTGCTGAAGCCATAGGCATCCCATTCATTAGCTCATTCATTAATTCACTTTCTGAGCTCAATTGTGTGCCAGGCATTGTGTTAGGCTGCACTTCCCAAGGAGAAGTTCTGCAGCACAGAGACTTGGAAGTCCGATTAGAATATTTATAGATCTGACCTTTAGAGTACAAGAAACACGCGGCTCCTTAAAATAGAGTATTGTTGCTTTTCATTATGACATGCGGTGTTGATGAGAAGCCTAAATGCATTGTTGGGATGAAGATAATAGTTTTGTGCATGTTTCTCTATAAAAAAATAAGTATAAGCTCAGGGTTGGTTAGATTTAAATAAACCCTATCATTATTAATTTTAAAAGTAAACCTGATCTCTTTGTCAATTAAGTAACAACACTGCATTGCAGCTCTGTATGAATGGGCCTGATTCTTTGTGGGGGTAATCACTTCCTGCATTTTAGATCACCTCCTCTCCTTGCAGCTCTACCAGGATGGTGAGAATCATAGTCTGCATTTGGGTGTTGTCTACGGTTTAAAGTTTCATGTGACAAGGATCTTTAGGTCTCTTTAAAGAAGCATTAGGTAGCTGTTTGAGAAAAGATATTGAGTAGCCTTTTCCTGTTTACAGTAAGCCATATATTTGGTTCTTCCAATGATTTCTTGCAGGTCCATTCAGAAACACTCTCTAACCAGATAATATAGCCTTGCTTTTATAAAATCCAAAGATTTATGATAAAAGTTTCAACAGCAGGTATGAGATGGGGATGAGGGCGTGGGTGATTCTTTTCCTCCCATGGCAAGCATTCAGTTATCGGTTGACAGTTGGCACATTTTCAGCTTTGACTGAACCCATATTCATTAGCTCAGATTTTTCTGAGATCTGTACCATAGAGAGGTAAGTACCAGTTAAAATGAACTTGCTGAACTGTATATAAATTTGACCACTGAATCCACTACTATTCATCCCATTAACGCTTCTACTAATTGTATTGCATAATCAGTGAGCTGAGACCCCACCACTTTTTTGTAATCTTGTTGAATACAGAAGACAGAAAAATGTCAGAGCTCTGATCTAAGTTAAGATTCCTCCCCATAAAAGA
>PITA01007146.1:0-94122 GCA_004023965.1 Spilogale gracilis
CCCTTTTCCCCAGATCATTTGGCTCTATGTGGAAATAGCCTTGATATCAGTTATCTGTGTAATGCCCTTTCAAATAAAAATACCCTAAGATGGATGATGAGATAAAGAAGAATGCACCTTGCTATATGAATGATCATAACTTTCTCTTGAGGTTGATCTCTAGTATAAATAAAATGAAAATAAAATGTCTGTTGCAGCAAAAAAAAAAAAAAAAAAAAAAAAAAAAAAAAAAAAAAAAAAAAAAAAAAAAAAAAAAAAAAAAAAAAAAAAAAAAAAAAAAAGCTATCAGGAAGATTTCTCAGCCAAAGATAAAGAACAAAGATGAATTGTTCCTCTTGAACTGCCTACTCCTTGGATGATCCTTGTCGATCCCAATGCCCCACTTCCCTGCCTGCACAGAACATCAAGCAAGACTGTAGCAGCAACAGCCGACCGCAGCCTTCTCTGCTGCTCAAGGTCAACCAACATCTGGCTTACCCTCCTCCTGACTCCCAATCATTGCGGAAATGATTCCATCCCCAGTTCACTGAATGGGGAATGACTTCTGTTTGCATCCATCCATAAGTAGACTCTATTCAAATGACTCATAAGTAGAACCTAACCATAGGTCTTAGATCCGGGTGGCCACACATCACCTTTCCAGCAGGATACCAGACGTGATTTCCCTTGAATGATTGCATGTTAAGACCAGAGACTGTGGCACCTGGGTGGCTCAGTTGGTTAAGCGACTGCCTTCGGCTCAGGTCATGATCCCGGAGACCCGGGATCGAGTCCCACATCGGGCTCCCTGCTCAGCGGGAGGCCTGCTTCTCCCTCTCTCACTCCACTCTCTCATTTGTGTTCCCTCTCTTGCTGTGTTTCTGTCAAATAAATAAATAAAATGTTAAAAAAAAAAAAAAAAGACCAGAGACTAACCCTCTGACCCAGCAATTGCATTAGTGGGTATTTACCCCAAAGATACAGATGTAGTGAAAAGAAGGGCCATATGCACCCCAGTGTTCATAGCAACAATGGCTACAATAGCCAAACTGTGGAAAGGGCCAAGATGCCCTTCAACAGATGAATGGATAAAGATAATGTGGCCCATATACACAATGGAGTATTATTCAGCCATCAGAAAGTATGACTATCCAAAATTTGCAGCAACATGGATAGGACTGGAGGGGATTATGCTGAGTGAAATAAGTCAAGCAGAGAAAGTCAATTATCATACAGTTTCACTTATTTGTGGAACATAAAGAATAGCATGGACGACATTAGGAGAAGGAAGGGAATAATAAAGGGAGAGGGGGAAATCAATGGGGGAAAATGAACCATGAGAGACTATGGGCTCCAGGAAACAAACTGAGCATTTTAGAAGGGAGGGGCGTGGGAGAATGTGTGAGCCTGATAATGGGTATTAAGAAGGGCACAAATTGCATGGAGCTCTAAGTGTTATACACAATGAATCATGGAACACTACATCAAAACCTATTGATGTACTGTATGGTAACTAACATACCAGAAAAAAAAAAAGACCAGAGAATAGACAACAGTCAATACATAGCAGTGATGGAGGGAAACCCCAACTCATCCACTAAGCCCACAGTGGGTCTGCATCTTCTGATGGGTCAGAGAATACCATTCCCCTACACTGGCTGGCCATGAGGAGCCATTATTTCCCAAACATCCCTGGTTGGCCCTCTGACACATCTCCCTGCTGAGGTGGAATGAGTCTCCTGGTCCAAGAACAGCAGGCCATTGGTCCATATTTCTCAATAAGGGAGTAGTCGATCCATCAGGAGGTCTGACCTCTTTCTCCCTCTCTACCCAGACTGATGGGTATCACTGACCTGGAGAAGCGTGTCTGGAGATGCCGGGGTGGCACGGTCAGCTGAGTGTCTGGCTCTTGGTTTGGGATCAGGTCGTGATCTTGGGGTGGTGAGATCAAGCTCCAAGTTGGGCTCCATGCTCAGCACAGAGTCTGCTTAAGGCTCTCTCTCCCTCTGCCCCTCCACCCCATGCCTGCACTCTCTTTCTCTCAAATAAATAAATCTTTAGAAAAAAAAAGAAAAAGAAAAGAAAGTGTGTCTGCTCTGCAGATACAAAATTTGCTTTGGAGGCTAGACCACAGACAAGGAGTAAGCATGCCCATTTGGCTTTCAGTAGAGCTTCTACTAATCATCAACAAGAGAAGGGAAATGTTAGTCTCTATATCTTAGTCATTTTATGATTTTTCAATTGGTTCAGAACATGGGTGGTGAAGAGAAGTGCTGTTTGGGGGGCCCCCAATGACCTTGATCTCATTATTCAAGGTACTTACATAATAGTCATGTGCCATAAAATCCTTGCAAGCACTGAATTAGCAAATACTAAACCCCTGTTCCTAGGGAACACATACACACACACACACACACACACACACACACACACACACACATCCCTCACATAGATTATAATCTTAAGTCCTAAAAACAAATCGTCCTGATAGATTCAATTATTTTGTATTTTACAAAACAGAGAATGAGATTCAGAAGAGTTAGGGGACTCGCCAGGGGCCTCCGCACTCACGGGGGCCAGGGTTGGGATTTTACCCTGCCCAGAGCCTCCCGGATTGCCTCCACCCTGCCTCCATCGTCTGCTGTCTCTGCACCAGAGCTCAGAGGCAAAGACCGAGTATTGCCTTGTGCCGCTTCAGCAGGGAGGAAAGGCCATCAGACAACTCAAACTTTGTGCTGCTCCAGACATGTCCACAAATGACTGCAAAAGTTCCAGGAGTACTGATTTGGAAGGTTGCGAATAAATTTTAGCAAGTGGATGAATCTGCAAATACAGAGTCTGTCAATAATGAAGATCAGCCGGATATTGAATTATTGCTCCCAATTACTCATTGCCCTCATGCCCCCATTACAGGGGACTGTACATCCTCACAACCTACCACGTGCCTTGCAGAGCCTCCCTGGAGGTGGGGGGGAGTATTTGCTCCTGGCCACTCGGCGTCAGGTAAGGCTGTATGACTCGATGTGGACACTGAGATGCAAGCACCAAAGATACGTGCCAATCCCAGGAGAACCTCTAAAGCCATCTCATGGTTTTACCCACTTTCTTGCTTTTTTTTCCTCTTCCAAAGGAACAGCATGTCCCAAATGAGGCAGCTCCTTCTGCCTGAATCCTGGGATAAAGAAGACACAGAGATGCCAGCCGACAGCCGACCTGTAATGTAAGCAAGAACTATTTGCTCTGGGTTTGTAAGCCAGAAGATCTGAGGTTTGATACTGTAGCCTAACCAAGCAAAAGCTGAGTAGTGTGGACCCCGGTGGGATGGATATAGCCTGCTGTAACCTTATCCTATTGGTTAAAGATAGTAATCCTCTTGTTTAAATAGTGGCTGTGTGGAGCTTTACTTTTTGCTTTCTTCAAATCCATAAAGAGGAAAAGTCAACCCCATGCTCTGGAGGTCAGAGAATGGGTCAAAACAGAGTGCAGGGCTTGATCCCATAGGAGTCTGATATGCCAAGTCAGGCCTGGCAAAAAGCAGATGCCACATAGGGCTTCAATGTGCAGGGGTCCGTTGCAGTGAAGATAGAAAAGGCAGGAAAGGAGAAGCCTGGGGAGGGCTTTCAGACAGAGAGGTGGCTTTGAAAGCTGAGGATGGACAGCAGAGGAAGGAGTAGGGAGGAAAACTCTCAGACTGCAGCTCACATGGCCAACCAGGGTGATGAGGAGTCTTGACACCAGAGCTCTTGTTAGGGGCAGCCCTCAGTGAGCAGGTATTCCAGCCAGGCCCAACACTGGCTAGGAGCAGCCCAGAGAAAGCAGGATCTCAGTGCTCCTGGGACGGCAGCTGGAGACTCTCAGCCAGTGATGCTCCCCACAGCAGGTTCTCTTGAAGAAAATCTGAGCAATAGGTCTCCATGGCCGCCATATTGGGAAGGTTAGAAGAAAAGGCCTGTGTTCTGTGGGGCCCAGATAGATATGGAAAGAGAGGCAGATGAGGGATAAATCAGAAATAAAATCCAAGCATGTGCCAGCCATAGATGTTACTGGACACTTCTAACATAGGTAACAGACTCAGCACCTAGAATATATCTCTATCTCTATAAAACACTTGAAAACTCTATCATTCCGTTACCCACACAAGCAAATACGAAGGGACTGCTTCTCCATTAGAGAGGTGAAGCCACTCACTCATGGTTATGCAGCCAGCCCAGGCAGATATAGAATTCAGACAATGCTCAGTGTCTATACCACCACTATGTCCTTCCCAGGAGACTTATGAAGATTCTCCAACCAAAACAGCACCAACTTGACTGCTCGTACCCGTGCTTACCTGTTTCCTCCCCACATGGAGGATGTGTCCTTATAGAATCCATATAGGGTCACAGTGTCTATTTCCACCTCCTCGTTTCCCACAGAAGCTCAATGACACCCAAGCAAAGAGAGGGCCAGGCCCAGGGCTGCACAATCAAATAGAGACAAGAGCCTAGAATGTCCACGTCTATCCAGGATTATGACTGTGAGAAAGCTGATGCCTGGATTTTGAGAGTCTTGACCATCTACTGGGTGCCTATCACCACCTTCACCCTGGAATATGGATGAGACCGGGCCCTGGAGAGCCTGTCCTCTTGCAGCTAACGGCCTCAAAGCCTTCCCAGATGTGGCTTAGAAGCGCAGCTCCGGGATTCCCTGGTTTGGTTCTAAATCCACAGAAGTAAGAACACAGCCTTTCCCTGCTGTGTGTGAGCTTGTGATGTTTTTTCTTATGTCGGTGGGGTCAATTACTGTCCTGCAGTTTTCACCATAAAGCTTTTCAAGACTCTCTAGTCACTTCTCTTATTAATTACTGTATCAGCTGTTTTACATACCCTAATTATCTCCCCATGGCACAGACAATGGCCCCTCTTAAGATTTTTTTTTTCTTACTCTTTCTGGTAAAAATAGAAAATATGAATATGTATGTATTTTTAAGCCTTTTCAGAATTTAAACACAACGTGAGTGCCATCTGCTGGTTAGAATGAGAACTAGCTGCATCGGTTCCTGCAATTTCAACTTTGAAAATTCTATTCTGGATAAAACGGTAAAATAAAAATAATGATGTATTTCAAAATAATCTTTTTAAATGCCATTTAGAAACCTAAGGCATTCTTCTGCTAAGTGCCTTAATCCTCATAGCATAATTCATTCTAAAATATCTGTCATGAGTATCATAGCTAACACTTGGTAAGAACTTATTATATATATTATCTCATTAAATCTTCATGACAACCGCCTTTGTTGGGTTCTGTGACTCTTCACAATTTAAAGATTAGGAAACGAAAGCACAGAGAAGGAAGAGACTTGCTCAGGAAGTAGGTGGTACAGGGCTGAGTTTGGAGCCTCTATGGGCCAGCCTTCTATCCTGCCCCGATGTATGATGAGCTCAGCTAAAGCAAACAGAAAAGACATACTTCCAGTGCGTACGGTGAGTCACTGTCTGCAAAGCTCACCCAGGTACAAACCTTGTGCAGTCCTGTCATCGGGAAGCTGCATCATTTTCTTCCTGAAGAAACTCTTGCCCCGGGATTGAGGCCCACCCTAATGTGACCCTCAGAGGGAAAACAGGACTGGAACCTAGGTCTGCTGACTGAATGCCAGGTGATGCCCACCATGTGATGCTGCTGTCCCATCCCTCACAAGGGATAGGGAAGGAAGGGCATTTTCATCAAATTTCACCTCCCCTCCTGAGGGTCTAATAGGACCAGGCACTGTCTCGCAGGATGGATTTTTTTTTTTTTTTTAATGTCGCTTTCTGAAAGTTCCCAGGGGCAGGAGATCCAGCCACTGAAGCTGACGTCAGCCAGAAAGAGGGCCCTTCCCGCATATTCACCCACAATCCCCCTTAAGCCTTTCACAGCTACGCCCTCCTGGTTCCCCAGTGCCTGCTGGGGGTGAGGAACCAGCTCACACTCTCAACCTATAGGCGGGCCACCCACCTCTCTCTCTCTCTCTCTCTCTCTCTCTCTCTCTCTCTCTCTCTCTAGCACTGGTTGATTCAGCAGTTAGCTTTCCTTGACTCCCCAAAAACAACAGGATCCCACGACTAATCCTTCTTCTTCGTGCCTCCTAAACCACACTTGTCACACCTTGCTGGTGACTCACTGATGTCCAAGGAGTGAGTGAAGGGGAGGAATCCGAAGACCACAGCCATTCAGAACCATCCAGAATCAGGGGCAGCTCCGCCCTTCACAGAAAGTTACCTTGCCTCTTTAAACGTTACCCTCCTCACCTCTCACAGGAGTATAATAATCCCAAACTCAGGAAAGGTCATCAAGAGTTTAAGAGACATCACACTTGAATGTCCCTCATCTAATGTTACGCCCTCTGTCTGTGCCAGAGGAAGCCCTTCCTCAACAATCGGGCTTTGAGAACGGCAAAGGCCTCCATGAATGGTGAAGCCAGCTGGAAACCACAGAGGTGGAAAGACTGTCATGTGCTCCGCGAATGTACATTGCTTTCATTTTTAGAAGGTTCCACAATGACTCATCAATTCCACACTTTACTGAGGGTTTCTGTGCCCCAGGCACCATGCCCCGGGAGGGGGGTATTCAGAAGCCCCCATCCCCACCCCCCTACCCTGCCCTGGGCTTAAGGCAGTCACCACTGGGCAGGAAGACTGTACTCCTTCCACTTCTCTTAAACTGACACAAAGACCAATATGTTTCTGCAACAAAAGCCACCTCCTGCACAACAGGGGAAGCAACCTGGGGCATCAGCAAAGAGAGAGCATTAAAACATCTCTTAGGAAGCACCTGGGAGGCTCAGTGGGTGAAGCGTCTGCCTTCAGCTCAGGTCATGATCCCAGGGTCCTGGGATTGAGCCCCACATTGGGCTCCTTGCTCTGCAGGGAGCCAGCTTTTCCCTCTGCCTGTCGCTCCCCCTGCTTGTGCTTTCTCTCTCCCCCTCTCTGTCTCTGACAAGTAAATAAATAAAGTCTTAAAAAAAAAAGCACCTCTCAGTTCCTCTGACTCTGCCACATTCATACTGTCTGTCCTTGAACAAGCTTACTTACCTCGTCTACCATCCAAGTATCTGCCCAGGGGATAAATGAAAATGAAAATTATATCTAAACAGCAAAGTGTTAATCAAATATTGTGGTAAAGACCTCAACCATTTTTCTCAGTGTCATTTTCCCCTTTTTCCATAGCTCAGAACATAGCAGCTCAAAATAAAGACTACAGTTCCCAGACTTGCTTGCAGGAAAGTGTGATCACGTGACTACATTCTGACAGTAGGAGGTGAACAAAATGTCCTGTGGTAGATTCTGGTAGATTCTGGAAGAGTTCTGTAGAGACAGCTGTCCCACTCCCTCTGTCCCTTCTTCCCACCTTCTCTCATGCTGTATTTAGAATATAGATATGACTATGGAAGCTCTGTCTTGGGCCATGAAGAAGACAGTGGCTAAACTCTAAGTGAGTGGAGTGGCAAGTTAGAATGGCCAGAGTCTCCAGGACTTTGTACCAAGAGCTATCACAGCTATCATGAATTGGATTGTGTCTGCTTGTTTACATGAGAGAAAAATAAGTATCTTTTGAAGCCACTGCCATGTTGAATGTTCTATCATTCACAGCTTAAGCTAATTCTAACTGATAGAAATATAGTTGGCTATCGTGACTTGCCAGAGTGGCCTTTCTAACAATGGGCATTGTACAGTACAAAAATGGATAAGTAAGCAAGTCAACTCCTGCTACAAATAATACTCAAGGAAATACTGTACAAACTTCTGTTAAGGTTATTACAGAACTGAATCTTCCACCAGGTAGATTCCAAGGACCAGTAGTCCAATGGGCATGACACCAATGTGTATGGAAGGAACCATGACAGTCATCAACCGTATCATGAATAATTCATGCAAACTATAGTCCCAAAACACCTACCAGGGGCCATGTGTTGGGACTTCAGGGGAGCTAAGATGTGGCCCCTTCCCTCAAGGAGCTCATGGTCTGAGAACAACTGAGAGCACCCCTATGGGGTCTATTCTATAACAGAAAAGTTTGAAGTGTTCCTGAAACATGGGAGTAGAGATTTATGGCCTCTCCGGTAGGAAGCTAAAGGAGAATCAGGGAAGTTTTCATAAAGGAGACTTTTGAACTTGATCTTAACGGGTAGATGAGAGTTATCCAGAAAAAGAAGAGTAGAGAAAGTATCCCAGGCAAAGTCCAAAGTGCAGAGGCAAGAAGGTGTGGGTTGAAACCCAGTATGGGGATCCAGAAGGACCCACCTGCTCCAAACAACAGAGCAACAGCTGGGGGGAGTCATTTCCCCAGGAGAACCCCCGCCAACCTACAAGACAGAGCGGAGAGCCTGGGTTTCACTTTCCAGGATGACTCAGAGCATGACGTAGGACGGCTGTGGGCTCCCCAGTGGTTTTTCACGGGGGCAGCTTCTGCATTTGGAGTCCTTGCCGGTGAGTAATGAGACAGATAGCCTTTACAGTTAGAAAGTGAGAAAACATCAGAGTGCTCAAAGCAGGAAGAGGGAAATGTGGGTCAAGCAAAAGAGAAGTGAGCGTTATTAATTCCATTTTTAGAGACCACATGAGCACCCTGCTCACTGCCTCCTTGCCTGCCCTCTTCCAAAATGGAGAGTCTCCATCCCACGGTTATGTCAAGCCCAAAGGTCAACTGGAATGTTCGCAGCACCTCCCAAGATGTTCCTGCCTTTCTTCTATATCAGAACTGAAGCATCCCTTTCTGTAGAGTATTTGGACCCAGCTTCACGGTCTCTGAAAGCCGTCCCTGCCCTGCCTTGCCCCCCTGGGAGCTGTCTTCCAGAAAACCAGGACACAACTCACTTCTTCTTGGACCTGCTCATACACTAAGCCCCTGGCCCGGCTGGAATTTGGCTCAGCCCCCAGATAGAATTGGTTTAGATAATAAAGATGATGTTTAGAAAAACAAAAGGTGCCTACATGGCATAAAACCCTCTGTGAGGATTCTCCCAGCAATCGTTGTGGAGAGCAGGTTCATCCATCAGCTCCGATGAGAAACTTACGTTTGACCTCATTGTACCAAAGCCTGTTTGTACCAAGATGATGTCCCCTCCACCGCTGCTTTCCTGACGAAGAGGTGTCCATTCCTCACCCCAAATTCCCCATTTTTGCATGGCATATATGAGTAAAGAGACTCGCTGTCACCTCCCAGCTGACACCACCCCAGGTTGGGGGCCACAGAGACACAAAGAAATGGGAAACGCTGCCCTTACCTTCAAGGGCAAGTTCATATAAGAAATGTGTGCTGTGTATGAGGCACGGTGTTGGCTGTCTAGCATGAATCACGTATTTATTTAATCCTCAGAAAAACTACAGTGAGGTTGGAGTTCCTGTCCTTAGTGTGCAGACAAGGAAGCAAAGACAGAGGGAAGCTAAAAGCGATTCATCAAAGATCTAAGAACTGCTACCTAAACGACGCGGTCCCCAAGCCTGGGTTCTTGGTGCCACAGCGGCGATCAGGACGGTGTACCGTGTAGGTTCCTGGGCCCAGCTCTGTGGGTGGCAGCCAGCGAGGTGCTTTGAAAACCATTTCTCTCCATGATTTAATGGTTGGGAAACCGTGAGAACCTGTCTTATGCCCTACAACCTCTCCGCGAACCCCAAGTTGGAGAGTCAAGGCCTTCGGGCATCAAAAACCCAGTGATACTAGACAATAGGCCAAGATTTATCACCAGGAGGCCGATGGCACAGCAGGTGGGAGCATAGTCTCTGCAGTCCGATCTTTGGGTTTGAAAGCTGGCTCTGCCGAATATTACCTGTGTCACCTCTAACAAGTTGCATGCCTCCCTGTGCCTCAGTTTCCTCATCTGTAATATCGGGCTCAAAATAGACAAACCCATAGGGTTGTCTGAGGGATTGACTGAGCTAAATGTTCAGTGTTTAGAACCCCGCCCGCCACAGAGCAAGCATCCAAAATATTGTTGTCATCGTTACATGATTAACGGCCCCAAGGGACACAGGAAAGAGGAGAGTATCTAACACTCTAGCTCCTGAAGGAGGAGGTCAAAGAGCAGAACTCCAAGGGATCTGGGTGGATAAAGTGAGAAGAGATTAAATAACAGTTCTTTCTTTCGTTTCGGGGCTGGTTCTTATGAGACTGTGTGTTACTCCTTGGGAAATGTCACCAAGAACCAGTCCGGGCCATCGAGACAGGTGGTGAATCACCCTGCGGGGCTGAATCACGGCCACAGCGCAGCTTCCGGGCATCTTCAGGCGGGGCTGGGTGGTCACTTCCCCTTTCAGCACCCACTCCCTTCCCGGAGAAGTGCGCTGCGCGTGCTTCGGTCACTCGCCAGGGGGAGACAAAGGGGACGGAAGCAACCTCAAATGCGAAGGGGAGTCTCAACCGTCCTTGGGGACCAGGCGATTTCCCATCGCTTTACTCTCAGTCTTGCCATTTTGGAAACTTAGCCGCTGCCTTTGGTCCCAGCTGCTGAGCAAGGATCTGAGGGCCACCTCTAGACTCTGGGAGAGGTGCCCGCTGATGGCAAGACAGTAGGGACTTTTGTCCTAGAGCTGCAAGGAAATGAATTCTGCCAATAACCTGAAGTAGCAGAGACATGTAGCTTTCCCCAGTCAAGCCTCCGGCTCAGACACAACCAATCGACACCCTGATTTCAGCCTTGCGATATCCTGGGCGGAAGAGCCAGCTAAAATGCACTGGACTCCTAGCCTGGGGAAACTATGGCATAATAAGTGGGTGTTGTTTTAAGCCTCTACATCTGTTACTCCACAACAGAAATCATACCTGCCATGGCCTGCTGCGAGCTTTACTTCACCCTGCAGCAGGGCTCCGCTTCAAGCTCCTCTTGAGATTAGCGGAGAAGCCACGGAGAGCTAGAAAGCTGCCCACCCGGATTATATTTCTGCAGATGGACAATACTTGATACACCCCTCCCAGGTGTCCCAGCTATGGTATAACCTGTGTTTCCCACAACCCAGTCTTGATCCTGAGCCGTGACCTCCCAGAGGGAGCCTGCTGACTCTGAAAAACCCTAGGGCTAAACTTGTCTTGGAAATCTGTTCAGCCTATCTTTTGAGAGCCTGGGGCTATGGTTGTGTTTACCAATTGTCAAGAATCCAAATAATGTATTTTTTTTTCAAAATTTTATTTAAATTCTAATTAGTTAATATAGAGTGTAATATTGGTTTCAGGGGCAAACAATGTGTGATCTAAGGATACATAGAAGTAGTAAAAACAGAAAACATAGCAAGGAATAATTACCAAAATATCAGGATAGCAGTTACCTCTTGAGAAGGTGAGCAGAGAATATGATTAAAGTAGAGCACAGGAAGGATTTCAGGTTACTGGCTGTGTTTCATTTGTGAACCTGAGTAACAGGTACACCTGTGTCATTTTACCAATATTCTTTATGTTCTACAGATGTTCCATACAGTCTTCTGTGTGTATTACGCTCAACACATAAGTGCTCAGCAAAAGGTAGTGTTAATTGTAAAATGGAGAAGTGTAAGCCATGAAACCAAAGACTAAATTTTCATCCTGAAAAAAGGAAAAAATGGCCACCTTTTGCTTCCTGGATGCGTTGTCGACTTCCCAGCTAAACTCCTCCTATTCAAACCAACCCCGGCCAGACACTTGTGTTAGGTGGCACTGAGATACAAAGAACTAAAAGGCATCGCCCTTACCCTGAGGGCAAGGGCACCTAAGGAATGCCTGCTGTGTACCAGCCTAACAGAAATTGTCTCACTTAATCCTAACAACCAGATGAGGTAAGTTTTGTATATTCATTGTTCAAGGCTCAGTTTGACAGAGATAATATTCATGGCATGATTACTCAGTGTCAGGCATTGCACTAAGCACTTTAAGTGGATTAACTCATTTAATTCTCCGAACGACCCAGTAAGTAGATACTACTGTTACACCCATTTTACAGAAAAAGAGATTGAGGCTTAATGAAAGTAAATAGCTTTCTTGCCCAAGAATATAGATCTACTAAGGCAGATGGATTTCAGATAGGAATCCATGAAGTCTGGTTATGGAACAAAAGCCACACACTGGCCAACCCACTGATTTTTCCAGAAAGTCTTTGACTTGTGGCCACCCTCTGCTCTCTTTTCCAATCCTGATCCTACTTATAGCCGATCAAAATGAAGAGATTTGTGCTTATTTCTTCTCTCTCATTCTGGCTACATTCCACTCTCCTATCCTATCCACACCCTATCACCTTCCAGAGAGTGAGTTCCTTGAAGGCAATCACCCTATCTCAGCTTCTTTCTATGTAGCTTCCATTTATTAAGCACTACGGTGTCTACCATTATCAAGGGCACTTTCATTCTTTAAATTTGTGATCCATTCGTCTTCACAGTAATTCTGGGAAAGAAGTCATATCACCCACATTGTATAGATGGAAGGGTAAGTCTTGGAATTACATAACTTTAGATCAAAGAACTAGCTAGCAAGTAGAAAAGGCAGGGACCCAAAGCGTCCCAGCCCCAACCACTTGCCCTAAGCTACTGTCAGCTCTTCCACCTTGCAGAGAGCTAGCTGCACCCAGAGAGGGGAAAAAGGGTGTCAGAAGATGAGCTTGAAGACCTCAGCCCAAGTCCCTGGTCAATGATTAGGACTAGCAGAACCTGAGCAGGTGACCTCACCTCCTAGAGATTCAGGCCAAAAGCATCATCTGTCACTTCCTGCCCTGGTTCCCAAAGCAGGCTTTCCCCTCTCCTCAACCCTGCTCCTGCATCTTGGGAATCCATGCTTGAATGTCACTAGCCTTCTTTAGGACAAGAAGCTTGTTATATTCACCATCATGTTCCTGGAGCCTAGCAGTAGAACTCCAGACATGGTGAACTCAATATATGCTCAGTAATTAAAGGAAGAAATAAACAAGCAAATTAATATATCTAGTCCCTCAGACACTCTACACCCAGATCCTCACTATGAGCTGGCTTGGCCACTTCCTACCAGTCTTCACCCTCAATTCCAGTATGGAAATTTGGGCGACAGAAAAGGACCTTGTGAGCTTTATGAATGCAGGGGATCTCTCTCTCTCTCTCTCTCTCTCTCTCTCTCTCTCTTTCCTTCCCTCCACCCCTCCCAACAATCCACTCTGCCTTCCCTGCCTTTTGAGGAAAATTCCATGGGATTAGGACTTCCCACCATCACCTCACACTTTGGAATCCCATAAAAAGAGATAATACTTCATCTGTCCCTTGAGTCTGGGACATTGGTAAGGACCTAAGAGACAGTCCATCTGTCTGGAACAAAGACACTGGAAGGAAGACGCAGGAAGAGCCTAGTCGTTTTTCAAGAAGGTGGTGGTCTCGAAAGTCTAGGATGGCATGAAGTCAGAGGATTGTGCACAGGGCCTGCAGCACCATCCTGGGGGTGCCGTCCAGGGCTGACCTCAGCTGTGGTTGCTGCTGTCTGGACTCCCTGAACTCACAGCCCAGTTCTCCAGCTGGTGACCATTCACTGAGTGTCAGACACTGCACGTTCATGAGCCTATTTCATGCTGACTATAATCACTCGAGCTTGGATCTATTGCAAGGACACCGGGTTCAGAGATTTGAGTAACTTGTCAAAACCAACAGCTAATAAGTGGCATCTACTCTCCTCTGTCTCCAGCCTCTCACCTCACTCTGGGTACACCTAGAAGCAGACACGTTTCCTTGACTTATTTAGATGCTTCCTCTTTTATGCTTTAAACTCGGGCACTAAGAGCTGGATATATGAATTAGTGCAGTCATCCAAACACAAGCCCATTTTCTTGACTTGGCATCTTCCAGCGGGTCCGGGGTATGCACTGGCCCTAAAGGTCTGGCCCCAGTGGGCTGGTTCAGTGGTAGAAAAGGCACAACTGAAACACCCCATGCTCCCAGGCCTGACTCTTGGCCCCACCACTTACTGAGTCACTTAACCTCAGTCAACTATGATTTCCTTAACTGGGAAATGAACGTATTTATACCCCACAGCAAGCTGTGAAGATGAGGTACCAACACAGCACAAGCCCGGGCCCTGTAGGTGCCTCCTACACAGTAGTTCTCTGTCCCTTCACCTATGGCTCTCCCTGACATCAGGCCAAAAGAGTGACAGCCCAGTGGCACAGCCAGACCTCAAGGCTTGGCGGTTATAGTTGTTGACGGGTAGGAATGTTGGTGTGGGTGATATATATAGGAACACGTCGTGATCTATAAGAATGCTCTGAGGAATTGGTTAGAAATAGAGATTCTTGGACTCCACCCATAGAGATTCTGATGCAGTAAATCTGGATGTTTTAACCAGCTTATAGGGCACGCAGCACAGGGGGTCACTAGACCCCCCGCGGGGGTCACTGCCCCGGTCATCTGATTTCAGCAACAGTGTCTGTCAGCTCCTCCTACCATCCCACTATTTTTAGCTTATTTTTGTACTCATCATTTTTATTCCCACCAACAAGCTTTCATAACTTTAAATAAATCTATTTTTAACACATTTCACATGAGTATCTTAAACGCAAGCGCATTGAAAGGAAATCTGACAGGCAGTTAACAGGAGCGTGGGCCCCAGAGCCAGAACTGCCTGATTGAAATCCTTTCTCTGCTGGTTCCCGGCTATGTAAGTTTAGACAGGCTATTTAAAGTCTCTGTGTCTCTGCACGCTGTGTGTCCAAAGCGGGTAATGAGCGTAGCAACATCCCAAGGCCATTGTCATGATGAACTGTCTGACTTCCGGTAAAGCCCGACACATCATAAGCACTTATCCCATGCAGTTACTCTTTTAATGACTGATTTTTTTTTTTTTTTTAGCGTATCCTCTTGCTACAAAGAGAAAACACCCACCAACATACAGGCACAACTGGGAGACATTCTGGAAAGTTCATCTGTGAGCTGTCTAATGTCATCCGAGGATCCCAGGCCATGTACATCTCTGCTCAGGCAGACGTTACTCCGGAAGGTGCCATGTGGCCCTACCCAGGGACAGACTGACTGGGGCGTTATTTTGGAGTGGCTCCCAACAGAATTTTGAATTTTCCAGTTAAGCTGAGAGCTTGCCCAGCACTCGGAGAAATCTTGGGAATCCACTGTTTGGGTTCATGGGGAAGCAGCCTGGAGACATGGTCGGCCCAGGGATTAGGAACTGATCCGTCCTCTGTGGGAAACAAAGCAGGTTGCCCAAGAGCAGCCTCATTAACACTCCGTGCATATCTACAGATCTCAATGTGCCTCAAAACATTCATTAATGCTCAGCACACCACCCTGCCTGCCCAGAATCACAGTCCCCATGCTGCAGATGGGGAAACCCATAGACCGGGGCTCGGCGGGAAGCCTGCTTCTCCCTCTCTCACTCCCCCTGCTTGTGTTCCCTCTCTGGCTGTGTTTCTCTCTGTCAAATAAATAAAATCTTAAAAAAAAAAAAAAAAAAAAAAAAAAAAGAAAGGGCTATTAGGTGGCTGAGCTATGAAGCGCCTATTGAGCAAACAAGTAGCTGGGGCACGAAGGAAAAGAATGACTCTAGAAGGCGGGCCACTCCCCACAGCCGGGGTGTCGGCCCTGGACCAAGAGGCACGCGGGTGCAGGAGGTTTCCCTTAGCTGTCCATGGGGTGAGGATTTGGAGAGCATGCCAAGAGCGTAAAGTGCTACTGGATTAATGGGCAGAGGGGTTTTCCAGGAGTCTGATATCCCCTTCCCATTTTCCCCACCAGATGGGAAAATAAAGTCAGCAGGGTCCAGAGAATAGGGCAGATTTGGCTGAGAGAGTTATGACCCAGACTGTCAAAGGTCGTGACCTTTAAGGAGGCCCAGAGCATGGCAGGCATCGGGTGCGGGGAACAAGACGAAGGGCAGGATAGCTCAGAAGCTCTGGACAGCATTCAAAGCTTAACTCCAGGAAGATGTATAAAGGATCTTCAAAATGCTCGTTTCAGAAATTTTTCCAAAACAAGTAATAAGAAAGAGTTCTATAAAATTATATAAAGATATCTGTAAGTGACATTGTTTGCAACAGTGTAATTTATATTAAAAAATTAGAAATCATCTAAATATTCAAAATAGGAAATAATTTCAAAGAGGTTATGGCATATCTGCACTATGCAGTCACTGAAAATATATTAAAGAATATTTAATTATATGAAGAAAAGATCATCATATAGAAATGAAACTTCAGAGTACAAAATAATAAACATGACCAGAAAGATATAAAAGGAAAGTTCTACTCTTAAGGAAAAATTAGAAAGAAATACCACATAAGTATGTGGATAATTAGGGTGGCAGAATTATGTGTTATTTGAATTTTGTAAATATTTTATATACATATATATATGTATGTATGTATGTATTTGCTAAAATTTCAACCATAAGTCTGCATTACTGTAAGTTCAAAATGTTAAGTTTTTTCACTTTTACTGTGAATGTTGTTGGGGCTTTGGTTAGAGATTCACCCTACTTGGATGGCTGTGGGGTTCCAAGTCAAATCCACAGACTTAAAGAAGTAGATGTGGTGCCTGGATACTTCATGGGGTCCAAATTGTCAAGGTGCTTTCACCTCTCTGCCTTTATGAAAGGCATCCCGGGGCATGAGAGTGAACCCTGTATCGGGAGTCAGGAGATTCTGTTGGTTGTCCCAGATGAACTGATTACCTGCTACACGAACTTGAGCAAAGCACTGCACCTCGGATTCCTCATTTAAAATGGGAACAACAGGGCATGGCTTGAAAAAAAAAAAAAAGACGCTCAACTGGGAGTTGCCAACTCAATGGAGATATCATATATGGTATCCAAGACCTTGATCCAATGAACAACCTCAGAGACCGCCCTTGGTAAGGTCTCCCCACCCATGTATACCTACTCCTCCTGTGGGCCACCCACCAGGAACAAGTGTTCACGGTTGCAGCCTTCGAGACACAGTTAGCTCTTGGAAAACCTTCTGGATCATCCGAGAAATACTAAATCAGGAATAGAACCGTTGGAGATGTATAAGCATCTATGTTCCCCAGGGTGACTCTCAGTGACAGACTATTAGCTGAAGTATCCCATCCATTGCAGACTCAACTGGATTAGCACGAGAGAACGACTAGTGGCAGTGGTGGAGCATATTGGTTACTTTGAAGAATTTCCTGTATTCAACTGCTAACGCACATTCGTGCACAATTAGGAGCTTTGTCGTCCTGTGGAAAGCTCCCGTGTAACTCTCAACTGCCTGGTCAAGACTCTGTGTCTTCACAATTATTCTGCATTATATATAGATATTGTCAAACCCTAAAGTATACCCAGAAGGTCATGCTTCTGAAACATCTTCAGTAATTAATTTACTGACAACCCACGCCCACCACTGGGCATGCACATAGCTATGCTGGCACATGGACAAATGCTTTTGATCGGTCTTTCCTACTTTGTACACTTGTCTTGTTCACAAACACCTATGTGTGAGTGGCTTATATGATCTCACAGAGCATTCAACCATAAAACCATCCCTGGATAAAAAGTCAAGACCTCAGGCCCATGACAGGGAAAAATGTCTTAACTGCTCTGACTCCAGTTTCTCGTTTATAAAAGGAGAAGGTTGAACTTCCTTAACTTGCCTTACCTTTCTTCAAATACAAACATACATTGTTACTGAGCAGGATAAAATAAATCTTCAGGGCTGGGAGTAAAAGAAAAGGAGTGCCAAACCTGTGCAGGGACCATGCCAGGGGCTCCATATGTATAACAATGTTCTCAACAGCCCCCCTTGACAGCACTCCCATTTTGCAGGTAAGAACAGTGAGGCTAAAAACAGTAATGTTCAAAGTTACTGCTAGGAAGTAGCAGAACTGAAATAGGAACTCAAGCACAACGAGTACATCACACTGACCTCATTAAAGACTGGAGGTCAAGGACATGATCCCAGGTGTGTGGATACCTACTGCTTTGCCTGTAGGCACACCATTCAGGCTGCTCTTTTTACCTCTTGAAGGAGTTTTGTAAGGTCCCTAAGCTTGGAAATGGCAAAATAGGACACCAAGAAAAGGATATCAGTCCCACATGTCACATGCCCTTTGCTCCCTCTCAAATGTTGTGCTTAATATTTCCCTCACTGCTTCTAGCCCTCTCACTAAAGGCAGGGTTCTCGATGCCCATGTGGTCCTGAGTCCCAGAGACTCACGACTCGTCCACCCCAGGGTAGGGATAGGGGTTGCCTGTAGCTTGCTGAGGAAAACAAAGAGGAGTTACTGGGCATGTTCCAGCAGAGGCACAGGGTTGGGGGGGCTGAAGGATGGAGGAGATAGATGGCACAATGGTTTAGTCACTTTTCTGAATCATTAATTGTGGGCCCGCAAAAAACAAATCACAACTTTCTTTCATCTCTTGGAAAACAAAGAGATGCTTTTGCCTTGATCTACTGATGGAAATATACATATCAAGCAAGATTCCTGAACAGAAAGACCTTAAGCCAGGGCTCCCTGTCTGGTGTTCATTGGCCCCTGGTGTGGGGATACAGCCCATCTTCATGAAATGGTGCTACAGACTTGACATTTCCTGTCTGCAGAGCAATGGCCATGATCTCTCATCTCATCTGGGGTCCCAGGAAAGAAAAATACATCCCAACCATTCCAACACATTGCCATGGGCTCCACCCATTTCAGAATTTTCCCAAGGATCTCCATTCAAGGGATAAACACCTTTACTCCATCCCTGTCCATCATTTGAGCAAAAAAGGAAACCAAGGGCCCTCTGAAATTCTCCTAACTCAAGCGTTGCTTTTACACTGGGACCCAATCAGTGGTCCCAAATTTCACTGAAGAATTGGGACAATTAACTGTCACTATCTCCGACTTAGAGGTTTGTTCTCCTGATGTTCTGTAGGCTGATGATTTTTTTAGAGGTCGTCCGGTTGTGTTATGGGTCATTGTATTTGTGGCCTAGAATTTCTCTATCTCTGAGCTCCCTGTTTAAACCTGGGCACACACTTCGTCTCTGTGGAGCCAGGGAGATGGAGACACACCCAAGCAATGGCTGGGAGGCTGTGCTTGGGTTCCTGATTCTTCAGACCTTTTCCTGTGAACATGCTTTCTTCTGAATGGGGCATGCCCACCACAGCATCAAACGCTTTATGAGCATGGAAGGGGGAAATGTGACCTTTAAAATTCTAAGAAAAAAAAAAGCTGGGTCCCTACTTGTTCATTATTGTTGTAGTTGTGCAAGATAGAATGTCATTAAGTGACTGTGTCTGAGGAAAGCTTCAACCAGGATTAAGACCTCCAACGAATTCAGATCCTCTTCATGTTTTTAGTGCCTCTGAGTTGGCATAAATTCCATGAACAGAGGTGATCTCCTAAATCCCCAAAACTAACTTTGGGCTTGTGGTCTTGCATTACCTCATCAGTAGGAGGAGCTCCTGGCCATCTTAATAGGTCAAATCCATGTCATTTAAGGTCAGTCATGAAGATTTTTCACAAATATTCTCCTTTTTTTCTTGCCAACTTTGAAGGACTTGGCTTCAAATTTATTAAAGGATTTGGAGACTTTTCAACTGAATCCTAGGCCATGTGTTCTTTCCTGATTCCTTCCCTAGTCCACCTACTCCCCAGCCTCCTAAATAGTTCTGTAGGTAGAGAGAATATGGGGGAATAAGTGATTATTAGAGCTTAAAGGACACTTCATTGGTCTCTAGCTCTGGTTACTGGCCCACTCACAGCTATTTTCAAATTGCTCTTTGACCTCGTCCCTCCTCTTCTGTGAGTGTGTAGTTATTAAATCTCATATTCATAAGTCACATATTCATAGGTGATGTTTTTATCCCATCTTGTCATATGAAGCCCAGAGTTTGAGTTCTGACTCTGTCAAGATTCTCAGTGTGTCTCCCTTCTCTGTGAAACACACAAACCTACAAAGAAGTGGATCTCTACCTTCACCCAAGTCACTGATTAAACTGTTGAACATGTCAAGCAGGGATTATGCTCTTCATGTACTCTCCCAAGGCTCACATTAATTTGCTAATGAGCTCTTTTAGGGTATAGGATTATTCGGGCAACTTAGAATCCGTGTAACTATTTTATCATCCAGTACCCATCAGCTTATCTGAAAAAGACCTCAGCTTATTCACAGAAGATCTCATTGAAGGCCATACTGAAACCCAGACACTCTGCTCATGAGGACATTATGAGACAACTCATCTAATCACCCTATTCCAAAAAACAGCCCTAAGCCTTAAGTGGTCGCCATATTGGCCAGGATGCAACAGACTCTGTTGTGTTAGCAAGTAAGTAGGAAATCTCCACGGCTTAGCACATGCTTTATTCTTCACACATGTGGATCCAGATGAGGTCAAACAGTTCTCCTCCATCCTATTTTGCCATCTGGAACAGCAGAAAAGGGGCCATTGGAGCCATGCCTGCTCCTGCCTCTGCTCTCTACCCATTAACAGGTAACATATAGCCCCAAATTGACTCCAAGGACCCCTGTGATATGTTGGGGAGAAAATGACTATTGGGGAGCAAGGGCCACTTTTGCCATAGCTGGGTGGGTTTCTGCATGTGACCCCATGATCATATTTTCTCCTTCTTGTGTGCTTGGAAATCTGATCATCAGCTCAGGATTTCTAGAACCCTCCACAAGGAAGTCTTTGATTGGATTTCATTAGTATCAAACACTAGAGTCATAAATACCAGGACAATAACCTAGATGTTCCGAAATATTGCTTAAGAAGTTCCTTTCATGTAGTTGGGGGAAAAAAATCTAATCCTCTGGCCACTGCTGGATAAGAACTCCCAGTTCTGAACAGCATGCTTGACTAAGTCTGATTAATGAATTTCTGAAGTTATTTTTGTTGGTCCTCCCACCCTTGACGCCATAATTTGCCTGTGGCAACATGTGTGTAGATTAATGAGGCTTTCAGCAGCCAGTGGAAAAGTATTCATTAGCTTAATTATCCACACCTTCAAATTGAGGGCAACTCAGGGCTGTCAGGACACAGCAGAGCATCTGTGCTGGGGAAGAGTGCCTGCTCAGTGCTGCCCAGCCAGGACACTCTTCCTTGCAGAGGCAAGGAGAGGAACAGAGGAAATGCATGCATGTACAGGTGACAAAATGGCAAGATTCAGTGTGATTACCCAATGGCATGCTCAGTGTGCATGCATTCATTAAGTTCCTAGTATGGGGAAACCTGAATAAGGAGTCACCTTGTATGCTTCTCGCCTGTGTTCTCCTCATGCACAGGACAAGCTCCAACTTGAGGACCAATCGCTCCTAAGTCAATGGGAATGGAATGTATGGATCTTCATCAAGAAGGCCAAATGGTAAAGCACCAAGTCTATCTTATCCTGGACCTGGGTAATTTTATTGGTCAGTTGTGGTCAGGACACACCTTGGACATAGGACTTAGAACACAGAGCCTTCCCAGTATACCCGGGCACCATGCTTTGTCTCTGACATCTCCTACTGAGCACCCCAAGGAGCTAGTCCTACTTCTTAGCCCAAGCCCAAGGAGGACGTTTCTCCTGCTTCTTCATGCTGCCTCTCTCCTGCAGAAATCTCAGTCTATTGCTTCTCCCAGTCTCTCCATTGCTATGCTCTTCAACTAGGACCCATTTTTTGCTCATCATCCCAGATATGGAGATTTCACCTTGGCCTTCCCCCCCCCCCCAGTGGCTTATAGAGCTCCCTGCTACATGTTATGCAGGACAGAGATGGTCCTTTGGGAGTTCCTGGCTCTTGGGAAGTAAGACTTATACATGGAGCTGATCCTTAGAGGAAAGAGAGCTTCAGCATCTTGCAAATCAGTCTCTCTCCAACTTGCTTTAGAGTGACCTTCTAAAGATACAACTTCCAAGGCTCTACCCATGAATTTTCTAATTCAGAAAATCTGAGGTGAGACCCAAACATTTTCCTAAGCACCCAGGAGATCCTTATCATGAGACAAGTTTTCAAAGCACGGTGAATGACTGTATGACAAGAGTAGTGACTATTGATTAAACGTTCAGAAGCCAAACAAGGTGCTAAGAAATGTACGTCTGTTGACTCATGTAATTACTGTGACCAACTTCTCCAGACAGGTACCAACTTGCCATTCGACTCACAAGAACACCCAGATCCGGATATATTGACTTAATGCTCAAAATCCCACATTTAGTAAGTGGCACAGTTAAGATTTAAAACGTAATCTCCTGGGTTCCTGACCCACATCAACTAAAATAACCTGTTTCAAAAGGCTTAATGCTAGTATAGACTAGTAGTCTGAGCTTCTTTTGACAGAGCACGCTATCAACAATGAAATCTCAAGCATGAACGTTCGGTGTATGTGTATATATTTTTAATTTATACATACATACTATTTTTCTATAATCAGTATTACAAAATATACATAAAAATGACTATTTAAAAGGTTGAAATCAAGATGAATTAAATTTTTTTAATTTGTATCATATTTTTGCTTTCAAAAAATTACTGATATAATAAAAATGCTTTTAGTGAGACCAATATAATTTTGAATAGGCTTTTCTAAGTTTTTTTAACCTTGGATTAATCTGTATGATGTAGTGATTAACAGTCTGGTCCTAAATTCAGTTTGTTCTGACACTTGCTTTTAGTGCCTGTCATCGCTAGAAAAGATTCCTCACAAAGATGCATAAATTCAAATGAAAGAAATGCAGCATTGTTACCTTACTCAATCATAATGCTCATTTTTCAATTCTATCTACCAGTTATGCAAAGATTCTTCGTGAAATTTGGCTAGTAAATTTCCAAGCTCCTGATAACAATCCTTTTTCCCCACAATGTATTGGAATTAAAAAAAAAAAAAAAGACTCATTCAACATCAATAACATTTGAAAACTTGGAACAGGCTAGGATACTGTGTTTCAGTCTTTCCAGGAATAGAGATCTCCATTAGCTACATTATTTTTAACAGTGTTAACACTGGAAATGTTTCAGATCATCAGTGCTCTCATCAGTGCTCTAACAGGTCTTAGGGGGAAAGGTGTCTTTTTTCCTTTGTACTCAAGAGTAATATACATACAGTAAAATGTACATGTCACAAGGGTACAGATCAGTGTGCTTGTGTGGAACTGAGCACATCCAGTTAAAGACACAGAACAAGGAACAGAACATTATCTGCGGCCACATTATCAAAAGCCCCTTTGTGCCTTTTCCAGTTATTTCCATCCTCCCAAAGGTAACCATTATCCTAGCTTTCACATTCATTTGGGCTATTTGGTTTTTTAAAAATTTCATCTAAGTGGAATCCTACCAGAGACACCTTTTTGTGTGTCTGACTCATTTTTTATTTTTTTAAGATTTTATTTATTTATTTGACAGAAAGAAACACAGCCAGAGAGAAAACACAGCAGGGAGAATGAGAGAGGGGGAAACAGGCCTCCCGCTGAGCGGGGAGCCCGATTCGGGGCTCCATCCCAGGACTCCAGGATCATGACCTGAGCCAAAAGCAGACGCTTAACGAATGAGCCACCCAGGCACCCCCAATGTGTCTGGCTCATTTTGCTCAAAATTTGATTTGTGAGATTCAGCCATATCACTGAAGCTGTCACAGATCACTTACTCTCATTGCATAGAGTATTGTCTTGTGTGAATGCACAGCAATAAGTTTATCCCTTTTGCTTTTGATGGGCATTTGGATAAATTCCAGAAAACACTAGCAACAGTGTTGCTGTGTGCATTTCCATGCCTGCCTTGTGGACAACATGTTTGCATCCCCCTCAGGTATATCCTTAGAGTAGAATTGCTGGGTCACAGGGTTTGCTTATACTCTGCTTTTCAGATACTGCTGAACAGCTGCCTGACCAGTTCAACAGTTTACACTCCCCCCACTGAGGGAATTCTGGGTGCTCCCCATTCTTGCCTCCTCTCGGTATTGTCTGTCTTTTTTTCATTTTAGCCATTTTGGTGCAGGTATGATGGTATCTCATTGTGGTTTACCAGTTTCTTTGAAAGGCAGTTACTGTCTCATTATTAAGTTGTGACATTCACCCTTAAGGGACAACTTAATTGCAGGTTTGTGTTTTGTTTCCCCTAATGTTTCGGCTACAGCTTATTCCTGACAGCCACTTGTCAGCTTGGAAAAGATCAAATCATTTCAACCCTTGATTTTATACACTCACTATTTCAAATAGTTGGCCAGAAGACAATAAGGGAATTCCTGCTTGAATAAAGTATTTCCAGGCATACTCTCTATCTAATTACTTAGTATTGTAAAGATTCTGCTATGTTTTAAACTTCTTGACTCTGTATAATGTCCCACATCAGTGAGATCCTACTGTGTTCTGTGCTTTTGTGGCTTTAACATCCTCCCTTAAATAGCATACTCAGGACAATGGAGCAAATAAATTTCACATAAGGTGCTAGCCCACGAAATGTGTCTATTTTTTTTTTTATTCCAATCAACCTAAGTACCCAAAACATTGCTTTTGTTAAGAAACTCACTTTATTGCTGAGAATGTAATTTTTTCTGGTTCATCTTTCCTTTCCAAGGAAAGGGTCCTCCAATCTATTTCATTATTGAAATGAACATCTAGAAACAGCATAAGCTGAAATGTGTTGAAAATATGTGTACTTTCCACCAATTGTATAGCAAATTTCTCACATTTGAATTATTTGTTTAATGCTCCTTCAACTTTTCTGCCACAGATGCTGTGCATCTTCCAACAGTATTTGATGACCAAGGAGCCCCTTTGAATGTGACATTAGGTCGTGTTCAGATAGTTCTTTGGCCATTATTACAGTAGCAAGAGGAGCAAGCATTTGACCAATGGATTGCGACTTCTCGCTTTCACTCTTAAGTAACAAACTGGAAATTATCAAGTTTCATCAAAATGTGTAAAAGGCTGGATTGAGTACATCATGACTTTAACCATTTGGGAAAAAAATTCTTAATGTCTTGCTAATTGCAATGGCTTCACACCCTCATCAGTTAGGTTAAGACACAAGGAGAGCCTTATTAATCGCAGTGGATGAAAGACCATATGTCAAAGAGTCTTCTTAATCATTTTTTGAGTCTTTTGGCCAATTCTGTGATGGATGTGACTGGCCTGCTGTTATTTTTATCCAGGCATTCACTGAGGAGCATCGAGCACTAAGGCTCACAGAAGCAGCCACCCCACCATTCTCCTGCCGTTCCCTTGGGTTAGCCTCGTTACTATGATCTTTAGCTTGCGGTTCCTGAGTGGGATCACTGAAATCACTTGTCCATTCTGGGAGGATTAGTAAATTGAAATGAGGTATCATGAGGTGTAAATTCATTTAACAGGCACATAGACACAAAGAGCTCACTGCTTATAGGAGCCATACAAATTTCCATCTTGGGAAGATTCTCCACAGACTGAAGGTTTCCTTTGAATAAAGAGTGCTTCTCTACGCTTCTCCGTGGCAGTGTCCAATGTCAGAGCTCTAAGATCTTCCGGAAAACATCTTGCCAGCCTCTTGATCTGACAGGTGAGGCTCTGGAGACACCCAGAGGAAAAGGGGAGGCCTGGTAGACTGACAGGTTGGTATGCTGGCCATAGTGATAGGGAACATAGGTTCAAATCTCCACCTCTGCCACTTCCTCTCTGTGTACCCTGGAGCAAATCATTTTACCTCTCTAAGCCTGCCTTATCAACAGTATTCCTAAACACAGTGAAGGTTACTTTACGTAAATTATATCTCCATAAACCTGGTTTTAAAAGGCTGAGAGGGAGGGAGGGAAGAAAGAAGGGAGAGAAGAAAGCAGGAAGGCAAGCCTTAATTCTTAGACCTGAAATTAAATATAGATTCTCAAATGAGTCTAGAGGCTTCCAGGGAATAACATTTTGTCTTAATTATCTTGCGGCCTGGCATGCTTAGCACGGAGCTAGGCACATAGTAGACACTTAAAATTATTACTGATCATAGTGAATTAAATGGTGGCCCCAAAAGATATGTTCTTATCCAAATCCCTAGAACCTATCACCATGATCTTATTGGGAAAGGGTCTTTGCACATGTAAGTTAAGAATCTTGAGTTGAGAACATCCTGGATTATCCAGGTGGACCCTAAATCCAATGATTAGTGTCCTTGTAAGAGACAGAAGAGAAGATAAGGAACACAAAGGTCATGTGAAGGTCATATGAAGGAGAAGGTCAGAAGCAGAGATTGGAGTGAAACAAGCCAAGGACAACCAGAGCCACCAGAAGTTAAGGAAGAGGCAAGGAGGGATTCTCCTCTACTTTGATTTTGAACTTCTGGTCTCTAGAACTGTAAGAGAATGCATTTTTGTTGTTTTAAGCCACCAAATGTGTGGTAATATTTTACCTCAGAAACTAATACACTGATCCTCTTGGCTTCACATAATCATGCAGCTTGCTATTACCTAACCCAGGAATTTCCAAACTTAAGTTCCAAAGAGCCGTCTGTGGCCTTCATGATATGTTAATAACTATGGTACCTATTTTCTATTTGGAGATACTTTTAAATGTCTTAAAACTGGGGCGCCTGGGTGGCTCAGTTGTTTAAGCGACTGCCTTCGGCTCAGGTCATGATCCTGGAGCTCCGGGATCGAGCCCCACATCGGGCTTCCTGCTCTGCGGGAAGCCTGCTTCTCCCTCTCTAAGTCCCTCTGCTTGTGTTCCCTCTCTAGCTGTGTTTCTCTCTGTCAAATAAATAAATAAAATATTTTTTAAAATGTCTTAAAACTAAAATGTTCTCCAGCTTAAAAAAAATTTTAAAATTTGATCAGCCAACCCTAAATGTTGTCCAACTCTGCATGTCAACACGGAAGATCAGAGAAGTTGTGAAACTTGTCCAAGTTCTCTTGGAAACAAGAGGCAGGGCCATATTCAGCTCTACCATCTTCCCCTAGATGCAGGGCTCTGCCTGGACAGAGCCACAATAAACCACTGTCCTCAAAAAAGAAAGAAAAAAGCATTAGCAGCACTCCTATTGTCGTCAAAGACAATACAATATGCCCTTGATTATCAGCACTGTCACTCAACATTCAACTAGAGGGTCCAAACATTGTGACAGGTAGTGATAAAGGAAGAAAATGGAAGAGAAAGAAATCAGATAATGGGGAGTATCCTGACTGGGTACAGGAGATTTAAGGAAAACACCCATGCTATACACACCGATAAGGGAAGACCATTCTTCCTCCAGGGTCGAAGCCATTAGCACTGAGTCTGTCACCTTGGAGTCAGACCAAAGTAAGTTCCACCTGCCACCCTATCACTTATATCTGTGCTACCTTGAGCAAAATTAACTTCTCTGAGTTCAAGCATCCTGAGGAGATGGGAATAATCCCTACCTTGCAGGGTGGTCGTGGGGCTTACATGAGATGGCACGGGCTCGGGATTCTGACCCAGACTCTAGCCAGGCTACTAGACTCTCGCCTCTATGATATTACCTGTAGACTTTGGGCAATTACCTCTCTGTGCCTGAGAGTCCTTATCTGCAAAATGAGGATCCCGCTACTTGCCTCCAAGGGAAAGTATGAAGCTTACAATAAGCTAATAGTTATAAAATATTTAAATAGTGCCTGGTAGGTTAGTGCTATATGAGCATTTGCTAAATTAAAAAGCAATATGAAAATGTACCTAAAGAAAGGGTGACAGGGAGGTGGGGGACTACAGAGGAAGTAAGAGGTCCAATGTCTGTCCTGGCCCAGAGAGGACTTAGATGGCTTCTCTGGCTGCCTTCCAAACTGGTCTGTTCGTGGGGGGACCAAGCACAGCACCCACACCCGACACAGGGGCCAACCGTGAATAGGGGTGGCTATTATTATCAAGCCTGGAGGGGGGTAAAGTGAAGGCATGCTCCATGGCCCAAGGAAGTGTCCTCCTCCTGTTCCCCACCTTGGCTGCTCTGGAGGAAGGGACCTCTTTGATAGCTGGGCAGAGGGCTTTTTGCCCTGGGCTGTTGAAGGACCCAGTCCAGGGCAATGGAGAAGGACACACCCTCTAGGAAGGCCAAGCAGGCTGGAGGGAGAGTGGGAGCAGAGTTGCCAGAATTCTGCAAGGCTGTCTAGCCCCCAACCAGAGTCTGGCACCATCTGCCCAGCAGCCCTTCCCAGAGGCCAAACGCCCCTTGACCTGCCAGCCCCCTCTTTCGGGTGCTCCGATGGGAGTTCAAAGGGAAAGATTTCACTTCCAAAGGTAGGACTGTGAGGGTTTGATGAGAGGCTCCTCTCTCCAGGCTCTGTTTCACTTTCAAGGGCTGAGTCACACTGCTGGAAAATGACAAACTCGACTCACTAAGATAATAAGAAGGACCCTGGTGACTCAGCTGACAGAGACACCCACCCAGCAGGGCTCAGAGGCCCCAAGCCGGCAGGAGGCTGTTTTCAGAAAAGGAGGACGGTTGTGAATAAGGGATCCACTCAAGATCCTTTTTCTCGTCCTAGTTGCATACAGCATTCTCCACGGTGTTTTTTTTTCCACCAGGAGACCTTTGTCTGGCAGGTGTTGGCATTACTCAACAGGGGAGGGAATCGAGGGCCAGGGAGGAATGTACGTATGCAGACCTTCCTTTGACAGCTGTGGGAAACAGCAGTGCCCTCCCCAGTCCCAGGCGATGGCTCTGCCCAGAGGACCCATCTATGCCTCACTTTCTCGCCCTAAGCCTCCACCAAAATGAATTCGGGCACTGAGATATTTATGTGTACAACAGGATGCCTGGCATTTATTTTAAAACTTCCAGTCCCCACTCTAAAATTGCTGGCAGGTAATAGGTGAAAAAGAGATTGGCTAAACTTCGGAATTGTTAACCTGGGGGAAGGACGAGGCAGGGTCCGCTCAACTGTTCTCTCTACTTTTATGTCTGTTTTGCAATTTCCATGATAAGAATCCTTTGTTGTTGTCACTTAGGAGCTTTGGTCCAGTCCCCTCTTACTAGCCTTTAACCTCCTAGAGCAAGCAGAGCTTGCTGGGGAAGTTTGAACACCTCCCTTCCTACCATGTTCCCAGTGCTCTTGGAGCCTTCCCCCACACACTTTGCTTCCCCAATGAGTTGATGATCCCTATGCCTTCCAACCTCTCAGCAACCCCCCCCCCCAGCACGTCAGGCCCCTGTTTTTGTAGCAAGCTTTCATGGAATGCAGAGGACAGTGGTTAGAGCAAGGATTCTGGAATCCCCAGGCCTCGTTTTGAATCCTGGGTTAACCACACACTAATTACGGGGCTTTGGACAACTCATTTAATGTCTCTAGGCATCAATCTGCTGATTTGGAAAAATGAGGATAATAATATCCACCTCATGGAGTTATTATAAGAATTCAAGGAGTTTATATTCATAAAACACTTAAAACAGTGTTTGCCATATGGTGTTACAGAAATCAAGTTACATAAAGAAAAGGAAAGTTCAGAAGCCACCTGATTTTCTATGTCAGACTGCCCAACTTTGTTTCCAAAGTGCCAGACAGCAGGGGTACCTGGGTGGCTTCGTCAGTCGGGCATCTGCCTTCAGCTCAGGTCATGATCCCAGGGTCCGGGGATCGAGCCCCACGTTGGGTTCCCTGATGAGCAGGGAGTCTGCTTCTGCTTTTCCCTCTGTCTCCCTCTGCTTGTGCTGTCTCTGTCTCTCTCTCTCTCTCTCTCTCTCTCTCTCTCTCTCTCACACACACACACACACACACACACACACACACACAAATAAATAAATAAAATCTTTAAAAAATAAAAAATAAAAATAAAAAAGCCGAAGTGCCAGATAGTAAATGTTTTTGGCTTCACTGCTCATATGGCTTTGTCACGTCCAGACTAAGAGAACTTGAAGCTGATACCCTCCTCCCTCTCCCCCTGCCCTCACGCAGCCCATCACCAAGGCTCCATGTTCCAGACGGTGGCCCGTGAATGAAGGAGAACTTGCAATATGCAGGGCACTGTAGCAGAACGAGAGGTAAACTATGGTAGGTATTTAGCCACTGCAGCCTGTGTGGCTCCTTTAGGGACCGCAGCAGAGCCTGGCCTAGCCTAAACACCAGGTAGGCAGCCCTGGGGGGCGGGGTCATGAGGAGACCCCTGCTGCACTCTCCTGAGTTATGCAAATTGCCCAGTTTTGTTTCCAAATCCCTCTACCCAGCCGGCTAACATCTTCCAATCTATGCACGCCTTCTCTAAGCCCATGTGCAGAACTGACCGTGATTCCCAGATGGAAGAGACTTTACCCAGAGCAGAACTGCCTGTAGGAATGCACCCTGGGGCCACATCAGGTGTGCATGGGGAGAGGGAGGTCAGATCATGCTGTTGATACAGATGGCGTTTCCTGGGACTCGAAACCCTGGCGTGTTCATCGCCATGCTTGTGCTAAGCCCACCTTCTTGTGCAGTTTCTGATCATTGGATTTTCATGGAGACCAAGAAGCCCTGCCACATTTCCTCCTTAGGCTGCCATGCCCCTTGATGCTGTCATCCAGCTGAAGAGGACAGGACAACCTGGAGGGGGGACACTTAGAAGGCATTGCAAATATCCGCAGTTCTATATCTCTTTCAGGATCACAGTCCCACGTTCTTGGAGGGATTCTGAGAAATGACAGCTCAGGGGGAGCTGTGGTCATCAGGACTGTTCTTTCCAAGCTGAAAATCAGGATACAGATTTTTTTTAAAAAATGTTATGCTGCTTCTTCATGAGCAGGGCATGCTGGGGGATTCTTCTGGAGGCTGATGTTGAGGAATCAGGGGAATACTGGCAGTCATTTGAATCAGAAGGAAAGCACTCTTGGCCCCTGGGGCTCCCAAAGCAATCTGGAGAGGGTGGTTATGACAGATCCTGCCGTCCAGGGCCTCAGAGAAGGAAGGGCTCTTAACTGACACCATAAGGGCTATAGGGGGAGTGAAGAACCCAAACTGCTGGGTACTACCCAGATAGGGAGCAAAGATATTGGACTTGGGGACCAAGTAGGCCTGCATTCAAATCCCGGTTCGACCTTTAGCTCTGGCGGGTGCCTAAACTTCATTTGAATTCCATTGGAATGGTGGCGCCTACTTTGAAGACTTGGGGTGAGGATTAATGGTGAAGCTCTATAAACTCCAGGCTCTCGGGAGGTTTTGGAGCTAGGAGTACTATTGCTCACTCTTTCTTCTCCTTCTAGATGCCAGGTACTTCTCTCACAAGGTGCTGGGTACTTCTGCTAGCTACTAGGTACTTTTCCCACTAGATTCTTATTCCTACTAGATAATAGATAGAAGAAACTGTAGAGACAAAAAAATATTCCCTTTATTTAAATGTTTTGCAACAATCTTTAGAATGAGAGACTGTCTCAGAGCAATGGTTCATATCACGTATCAGAATATGGATGTGCAATCATATCCATATTTTGGATATGGGAAGCTTTTTAAAAATATCCCAATGCCTGGACCCACTAGAGGAGTTCAGTGGTTGGGATGACTATGATCTGCAGCAGGGCTTGGACACACAGCCCCAGCACCTGCTACTGCCCATGAAGGGACCCCACCCACACAGCACACTCAGATCGATGGGGCTCTCCCACAAGCACCCAGACTTAGAAGTTCTGGCCATGAAGGCCAAGCACCACGGCCACCCTTTTCTTGAGATAAATATGGATTTGACAAAGTCTATCTAAAAGAACACAAGCCTGGGGCTCCTCCTTCCCCAAGATGTAATTTGTAGATATTACAATAAAGAGAAGGGAATGAAAGACAAGGTGTTCTTCAAAGTCTCTATATCTTGTTGTAAATCATGAGATTTTTTTTTTCCCATGCCTGCTACTCCATAATAAACCCATTAGAGATTAGAGGAAACCTGGCTCCCAGGGCCCCCAGTGTGAAAGAAGAAATAGCAATTGAATGCCCTTGTTGACAAAGTATAAACATCTCAAGTATAAAAGAGAAAGACAGGTCACCTTGACCCTAGACAAACAGTGGCACAGTCAGGCTGTAGGTCCTTGACCATGAAGGTCCATTTCCCCTCCTAAGGTGGGGGAGGGGTGGGCGTGGGAAGGCAAGGAGGGTGTGATCTTCACCATCCAGAATTGTCCAGAAAGAAATCTCCACAGCAGAGAACAGAGAATGCAGCACAGGTGATGCTTGATTGTATCCTAATATTTTCTTGAGCAGAGACTGGAAGGGGTCTTGTTGAAAAATCCACTTGCTGACATATGTCTCTTGGAATTTGAAACCTTTCACACCTGGTCTAGCTAGTTTTTTAAACTCATTAAGAGGCTGGTACAAAAATGGAAAACACCTCTCTTCTTTGGCCAAAAGTTTTCCCCAAACACCTGCAGGGAGAGAGGGGGCAGTTTAAAGCATGAAAAAGTAAAAGTGCAAGGATCCAGGTCAAAATCTAGGTGGGTCCAGAAGAAAGGAAGCAACACAAAGGCTCAGAATGTTGACCCCGCTCAACAAACAAATGAGACCCAGTGAACACCAGCCCTTCCCAGTTCCCATCCCTAGTACAATGACATTTCTGCCCTTCCCATGGAAACATGAGTAGAGACAGAAAAGATATGCCCTCTAGCACTTCCACAGAGGACAAATATATATGTTCCTACAATTTTACACATCTCTATGTCAAGGCAAGAAGGTGTGTGGGGGGAAGCATCTGTGGAATATTCCAGAAATCACACCAGCCCCATAAAGCCAAGGGCAATCTCATTGTTACACTTGATGCAACCAACATCTACGTGCCCTGGCCCATAGTAGGTATTCTGAGAACCAAAAGGAAGTAGAAAAAGGATTGACTTCCACCAGTACTGTAAAAAAATTCCTCACACTTCATGGTGACATTCTGCCAAGAAACAAGGCTGTCCTCTGTGTCAGACAGCCCTCAGCAGGCTTCAAACCACCTGAGCGTCAGTCCCAGCCCTGCTCATCCCCCCTCTACTCCCAGCTCAGGCTGGGATTTGGGCAAGTCACCCAAGTTCTCCGCACCCATGGTCCTTGCCCACTAACATGATGGCAGTCACTCTACCTGCCTTGTGGGGTTACTGGAAGAATCAAGTATCGATAAAAGGAGGACAGTGACCTGCAAGGCTAGGCATACACACAGGGTCTATATAGAACGGCATGGAAGGTGAAGAGGTGGAAATATGCCCAAAAGACAGTAAAAATGATGAAGGGGAGGGGGAGGAGGCTGCTGCAGATGGTGATGACTAGGATGGCCGCAGCCTCACAATGACCCTTAGAATCTCATACACCAGATTCTGTACACAGACGGAGTATGGCCAGGCCAGAAAGGAAAAGATGCATTGGCAGATCACTGTTTCTCCTCCCCCTACAAGCACACCTTGCTTTGGGGCATACCCCTAGGCAAGGAGACTCATACTATTGAGTTTGTTTTTGTTGATCATCTGCAGCATTTTCTTTTTGTTTACATTAAGGATAAGTACTCCCTGGAAGTTGTCAAAAAATGCTCCGATAGGAAAGGGTGGCACTGACTTCCATTGACACCCAAGGCTCCACCCTATAATGCTGATGGCCTGTCTCTCCACCTGCTCGCACAGGGGACCTCCCACATGCACGCAGCACTGCCTCTGGACCCATGGGAAAAGTGCCGCCCACCTCCTTCTGTGATGCTCTCCCATGATGTTGCAACAATCTTTCTGAACCAGAGACCAGAGGATGGAGGAAGGCAACTAATGTTTATTGAGTGCTAACTAGGTACTTTACTTAATCCTCACAATTATCCTATGCAATAAAAATCATTACCCCATTTTACAGATGAAACAACTTCAAGTCTCAAAGATAAAGTTATGCGTCCGAGATTGCATTGCTAATAAACAGTAGAACTAGAGCTTGGGAGAGGCCTGGCTCTCAGTGGGAGATGCAGAGGTAAATATTTTGGAGTAAATACGCCTTTAAGGAGCTTTTGGTCCAGTGAGGGGACAAACAGGTGCAGCTAACATAAAATACAAGGTCGAATGTGAAAAATGGCGACACACACATCACAGACTCTAGGTGCCAAAGGGAGGAGCAGTTCTGAGCCCAGGACCCAGGATGTCATTTGGAGATGACATTTGGAGGGGACCATGAAGGATGGGTAGGTCCATAGCAGGAGGAGAATGGGGTGGGGAAGGGAAGGGCATCAGGAAGAAAGACGAGGTTCAGTGAAAGCCCAGCATTCTGAGAGCACCTGACAGGTGCCGAGTCAGGAGAGGGGTGACCACATCACCTCCCTGCTTCTCATTCCTTCCCTTCCAGAGTAGGGCTTCTGGACAAGGCTCATCAGAACCTTCAGGAACTGGACTTCTTGCCAAGCCATGAATTGCCCTGATGATGGTGTCGGCCTCCCAAACTCCCCACACCTTCCTTCACACCTAAGTCATTCTTGATGAGGTGTATTTCCACTCCCAGTGGCCACCCTTAATCGCACTAGACATGGTACCCTCAACCAGGCGGAATTAGGCTTTCCTCAAAGAGGTTCTTGTAGACCCTCCATTTCCCATATTATGATGCTTACCAAATCCAAATGGCACGGCATTCACCAGTGTGTGTGTGTGTGTGTGTGTGTCTATATCTGCCACGAGGCTGTGAGACCCATGAGAACAGGGGCCTTACTGGGTCTCCAGAGAGCTCTGCAGCCCAGCATGCGGGCACAATAAGCAGATAAACTGGAATGTGGAATGGTTAACTGAATAAGTGAACCAACCAGGGAAGAAATGAGAAATGAAACAAGAAAGGAAACTGAGGGCTGGGTTTTGAGTTAGGGGTGTGGACAGGACCCAGAGGGCAGAGGGGCACATCCAGGCTATAAAACCAAAGTAGCCAAGAGCACCCTTGAGGGTTTGCAGTACTCTCGGGGATGCCAGAGGTGACTATGGGGACAAGCCAGGGGAGGGTGAGAAATTGCCATGTGTACATAGGAACTCTTAAGAAATAAGACACAAATAAGTGGAAGCATTGGCAAGGACACCCCTGGGAAACTGCCTATTATATGAGTCAGTCTCTGAGAAATCCCTGCTGATGGCCTGGCAGAATGTTTGCCAGCCGAATCTATCATTGAAAACCTCAGAGGGCTTCTGGGAGCATGTGGATGATGGGCTGTGGGAATCGTGGGTCATAAAACTTTCGCCCAGCTGCTCGAGTGCCTGGCTGGGCAATTAAGGAGGATTCTTTCAAGCACATCAAAAGGCTCTGATGAGGTGATCTCAGGAAGCTTCCTGCCCTCCCTGCAAGGAAGGCAGGAGTCAGGCCTCATTATCCTCATTTTACAGATGGGAAAAGTAGGTTCCCTGGTGACTAAGTCCCTTGCCTGAAGTCAAACAGGCAGCAAAGGGTGGAACCCAAAATAAGCATCTTGGTCACCCTACTCCCAGGACACGGTTGCTGCATCCTGCAGAAGATGGGCTGCTTCTGGGAAGTTTCACACTTGAGTGTTGGAGTGTGGCATGGTCCACAGGGGCCATGCCAACTCAGCACACACAGATACTTGGGGGCACACGTGGTCATTTGGTATCTATCACATGTCCTATCAGATGTCTGACAGTCTTCTCACACTAGCATTTTCTGAAACCCGGGACCCCGATCTGACAATAACAACCCAATTCCTCCAACTATCTCAGAGGACACACACTGGCTTCCAGTCCCAGTTCTGGCCCTGCTGTTCTCAGGTCCTGAGCAAGTTCCTTAATCTAAGTCTCATCCTCACACCTCTGAATCGGAGATTGCAGAAGACCTCTCTAACTGGGTCCTTGTGAGGATTCAGTGAGGTCAGGCATATAAAGAACATAGCCCAGAGCCCAGAATATCACTCAATAAATGTTAGCAATTACTAATAGCACTGATCATAGGAATGCCTTCATTTCAGAAAGTAATTCGTTCTCTATCTGTTCATCATCTGGATATTAAGGACAGATGTCCAAATCTTAGTGTTTGGCCAACGCCCTCCCTTCTGGACCAAGAAGGTTCATTTTTACTCTTAATGATCTCAACTACCTCCATGTTTTGAAGGAGAGGTGATTGAGAACTCTTACAGCAAAGGCTACTTGTTGCAGTGACGATATTTTAAGACTCACGGAGGTGGAGCCAGCTTGTGATGGTTTCAGAAAATTCTCTCTGGGGTCCTGCCTTGTACCTCCCTGGTCTTGCCATTGCTACTGAGTCATTAATGGGCCCAGCAATTAAAGGCAACCCACAAAGAGAAGCCCAAGGCTGGTACGCTGACATATGGAGGCATGTGCTTCCATGGTCCCTGGCTCCAAAGGCATCTTTGTTTGGGTCAGTCTTATAGTGTCTTGTGATCTAGAAGACTATCTCTCCAAATGAGCCCTGGTTGTTCAATGTGTTTGAGGAAGCATGTTCTATTATTGGTTGTAATTCCCTTCGGACACTATGGCTACATTTCCTGCCCTCACCCCACCCATCTATCCCATGGTCCACCTGCAGTGTGGCTACAGGTCCCATACACTCCTCTGCCTTCTTACTCCAAACTCTTATTTCTCCTGATCTCTCTTTCTCTGCCATAGGAGGGCACTTGACCCTCTCTCAGGGCAGGCTAGGGAGGTAGAGCTTCCAGGAGTAACCCTGAACTGATACAGGATAAGAATTAGTAAGTTAACACCCCCAACTGTCTCACCCCACAGTGGGGCAATTCGAGATAAGCCAGTTCTGCCTCTTAAAGAGTCCCCAGCGCAACTGAGTCGCCGGCGCCCACAGCGCCCACAGCGCCCACAGCGCCCACTCAGGCACCATCACTGTCTTCCTCTGCCCCCCACCACTTCCTCATCCCTAACAGAGCTTCCTCATATCACCTCCAAATTAACTGCTGTCATCCAAATCCCTGCTTGGAATCTGCTTTGGACGAACCCAAACCAAGACAAATTCTTCAGTGAAAAATAACTGTTGCATCAAAATAATGCAAATTATTTAACTATCATTACCACATCAAGTAGACATTGGCGCTGACGCATGATCCGGAGCACATCCGGGAATAAAAGCCCCGATTACAACATGGCGCTCTGTCTCCACCGACTCCTCCACACCAGTGAGGTTAGGGCCTCACTCTCTGGTCAACTTAGGCCCGGCCGTGGATGTGATCCCATGAGCCTGTGGCCCGCTGGTGCCAAGCACTCACAAGTAAATTAATTAGAATTCCCACAGCTGCCCTTCGCCTCACTCAACGTCAACTTCCCACCATTCACTTTCATCCTTCTCCATCCAGATCACAAACTCAAAAGAAAGGAATAAATACACTCTCTAGTCCTTTTCCGGCCCAGCCCTCAGAAAGTCTTCACTTAGCCAGTGCGAGGTGTCTTCTCAATGACCCTTGATTAGCCACTTCCCCCTGGTTGTAACCAGCACCCCCATTAGAAAGGCGCCCTTCCCTCCACTCCTCAGATCCTGCTCACAGGTCTCTCTTTTCCACCAAGACTTATTAAATTTGGCCTTGAGGGCTTGGTCCTTCTGAAGATTTCACAAATATTTGGAACCTCTTAACAATTTGAAACAAAATTGTATCATTAAATTTGCTATGCCCTGAAATGTTTCTTAGATTTTTGCATGTGTGTTAGACTTCTATCTTGTGTGTCCCCCATTGAGCCTTAAAAATGACTGCAGCCATCTGGGAAACCCAGAGCCAGTGGACTCAATTAAACCTCCCTTGGATTGCTAACCCAGAAAAACTGTGAGGAACTAAATGGTGCTGTTTTAAGCCACTCAGTGTTGGGGTAACTTGCTGCACGGCAAGAGATATAGTTATATATCACACCATCAAACAATGGTTTGTGCCCCACACTTAGAAAATATAATCCCAAGGGAAGAGTGTTGGGCATTCTACCAGTGGGGGAGGAGCAATGGTGGAAAGTAGAGGCGACTTGAGTGAGGGGCCCAGAAGATTCCCCATATGCCTCTTTATACCTGCTTGGGAGCTTAGATAGGAACCTGTGAGGGGAGAAGCTGAAACAGAAGAAAACAAAGCAAAACAAAAAAATAAAATTGTTTCCTTAAAATCCCAATGAGTTACAAAGAGGTAGAGTGGCCCTACTTGGGCCCAGGGGAGCAGGTAAGATGCAAACAGAGATGGGCCTTCTGCTTGGGTCAGCATGGAACAGATGATGCAGGAGAGAGACAGTTGCCCCATCACAGACACCGGTCAGTGCTGCCTCAGCAAGGACCTCCAAGCTTGGCTATGGACATCACAGCAGAAAGCCACAGCCAAGAAGAAGGAGGGTAAACAGAAGACTAGAGCCAGAAGAGTGGAGTTCATATGTACACAGGTCCAGCCCCTGGCACTTCCAGAAATAACTGGGCTGATATCCTTGGCAGGAAATCCTAGACAATGGGGAAGGGACACAAGGTGAACATAAGGTAAATATAAATATTTATTGATGATTGACAACACAGAGAGACCTGTTTCCTCCCCAAATCCTGGCATCCCAGGGACTCCAGAATACAAAATAATTTTTCTTTCTGATTATATTTGAAGTCCCACGGTGTAGGGATCCCCTTGCTTTCTAGTGCAATGTATGCTAGATACTCAGTGAAGGATACAGATAGAAAGACCCAGTTGTCTTCCCTGTTTGATGATTTTAATACAAATAAGTTTCTGCTTCACCTCCTGGGCCTTGTCCCTTGGCTAGAGGCTGCTTTTTTTTTTTTTTTTGCAGGGTCTGCCAAGGAAGGATTGAGGTCTCTACGCTTAGTGTCACACACACCCAGCTAGCCACCTTCCTCCTCATCACATCACAGCCAGAATCCAGCTCAAATTGTCAAAAAGTACAACTCAAAGCCTTTTCAGGATAAACCGACTTTTTTGGTTCTAGGAGGGAAGAATCAACCCAGAAAATGTGGGATAGAAAGGAGTTTTAATGACTACATTTCCAAAATAATAAATGATATGGTTTTAGACCACTAAGTGTTGGGGTAATTTGTTACACAGCAATAGATAACAAATACACCCTCAATGGATGGTTTGTGCCTCACACTCAGAATGCCGTCCTAAAGGGGCAGCATTAAGACACCATTCCAATGGGGTCAATGGGATAGTGATGAAAAGTAAGACAATTTGGGGGCGGGGAGATGAGACACCAAAGACTTTGGTTTTAGTTTGAGCAGTTGCAGGACCTACCAGCTGTTTTACTCAGTGAGATCATTTCCTCATCTGTAAAATGGAATTAATGATAAATGTCTTTCTTACATCACACTGTTATTACAAGACTAAAATTATAGAAGCCGGGTAAAAAGCTTTGTAATATGTGAGGTTATATACCAAGTAAGGGGTTATAATCATCAACATTATCATTATCATCTTTATTTCTGGCTGTTATAAGAAAACCAACAAAAGTTTAAATGTCTTAGTCAAAGCCCAACCAAGAAAAACAGAAAGCCTTCTACATATTTGGAACAAGAGGAAAATAATGTAGGGAATGGGTTACACAGGTGACACAGGGCTGAAAAACCACCAGGAAACAATGAGACAACCCAGAAATTAATAACGGCAGGAAGCCACTACTGCCCCTTAGCTGGAGGGACACAGGAGGAGGCAAGATCATAGGAAACCAAGTCCTGAGGTCACCCTGTAATGCTGGTGGGATCCAGAGTCAAAGAAGAAATGCAACCTCTGAAGGCAGAGGGGAGGAGACATACCCTGGTTTCTCCTTTCCTGATTCCCCTCAATAATGGTCCACTGCCCCCCCCCCCATTGGCTGGACCAAGCCAACCGACACAGGAATGACAAATGGATCTGGAACCAACAAGCCCTGGGCCAAGGAAACCTTCGACGAAGAAACTTAAAGTCCCAAAGACTCAGATCCAAAAGACCATGGGAATTCATCTGGTCCAAGCCCTCATTGTATAAGCGAGACCCCAAAGAAGAAAATGATGTGCCTGGACCAAGGACATGGCCCAGCTGGCATGGGACAGCCGAGAACCCAATCATCTGAATTCATAGCTCTTTTCACAACATGAAACTTTACAATGACGAACAGTGGAGGCCCTTCAACTGAACGAAGGGATGTGTTCCGGTAGCTGATTTCTAAGACAGTTGTGTGCCCATAGAATTCTTTTTCCCACAGAAAGAAGGTTATCTTGGTTGATTATGTTCCCAGATTGGCTATCAAATACCTATTTAGCCCTCATCAGGGGAAAGAAAGGAACCCTCCTAGTTTGAATTAATGAGAAATCCAGAAGCTGATCAGCATTTTCTCGCCCCCCCCCCCAGGGCAGAATAGAAGAGAGAGCTCTCCCTCATCTCCTCCCTCTGCCACACCAGCTGCTGTCTCTCCTTGCTCCGGCGCTCCTTGCCTTCTGTTGGGTGAGGAGGTCCTCCTCCTTCACCACCCTGTCATTTTCCCACAGTGTTTTTCCTGTGGTTGCAGGGCCAGCAACAATGGGACCAGGAGCTTCTGAAGGGCTGAAAACCCAGCTTTTTCTTTTTCTTCTTTTTCTTCCTTTTTCTTTTTCTTTTTATTTATTTATTTATTTTGGGGGGGGGTCCTTTACACCTTTGCACTCTTGATGCCGACCCAGTCCTACGTTTCTCACTTTCCACCATGCTCTCCCTAGTGGGGTCTGAATTAACATCTTCAGGAGGAGCATTGGAGAAAAGTATAGTCATTCTAGAATAATCTTCTATTTAGAAAATGAAAAAAATTCCTTTTGTTTTCATACTATAAGTTAAAGTAAAATACGCACAAAAGACAGACAAAATGCTCTTAGGTGATGAGGGCACAGGGATCAGGGAAGAGAGGAGAGAGCACTCCATTCTCAGGGGCTGCTGTGAGTTGGCCAGAGATTTCCTCAAACTGTTGTCAGCTTGCCCAAACTTGATCTTCTGGTTTTCACATGCCACCTGCAGCTGGTGAGCTCCAATTCGGGGAACCGACCACCCAAAAGCGAAGAGCTACCCATCCAGCTGAAAATTAGAAACAAGGGCAAAATTCCTGGAAATTTAAAATGAAATGCAGCTTGCTAGCTAATGGAGAAATGGAAACCAAAACACATGTTCTGCTCTGCTAGTTGAAACGCAGAGATGTATTTCCTCAAACCTGGATACTACCTCCCAGCTGAAGAAGACAGGAAATCAAAGTCTGTACACATTCACATGCCAGTGCTCTTAACCGGGAAGCTTCCCCACTCTGCAGAGGTGGAAGTGGTTGTTCCTCATCCTTCACCCCTCACCCCAGCCCCCTGTTCCCATCTCACTGGGTCAGGGCCACCATATACGGCCACACAGACAGTGCACTGCACAACTCAAAAGGTGCCATTTTTCCACCAGTTGCAGTATGAATGATGCCCCCTGGAGTTGTGCAGTGCTACTATCGGAACAAACCTTGCCAGCTGCCTTGTACTGAGGGTGACACCTGCAAAGCCATGAGCTCTTAGCTGAGTTACAATCGCTTCTGTGTCCCAGGCACGTGTAACAATGCCGGTATATAGCAGCACCTTAATATACAGTCCCGGAGACTTAAGAAGCAATGAATTCTAGAAGAGAGTCAGCACCACTCTTAGACAAAAAATAAGTCATTATTTCAAATGGGAACAAAATCCTAATTAGAGTATGGATACTCCTTGAACTAACCTTAGATACTTTATTTTTTAAAATACTTTATTTATTTATTTGACAGAGTGAAACACAGTGAGAGAGGGAACACAAGCAAGAGGAGTGAGAGAGGGAGAAGCAGGTTTCCCACTGAGCAGGGAACCTGATGCGGGGCTTGATCCTGGGTCTCCGGGATCTGACCTGAGCTGAAGGCAGACACTTTATGACTGAGCCACCCAGGTGCCCCTAACCTTAGATACTTCAAGGAATAAATAGAACAAAGTGGTTAAGATCACCAGCTCCAGAGTCAGAAGGCCCTGGGTTTGAATCCCAGCTCCACAACCTTACTAAACCATGATAGGCACATTCCTAAACCTCCCTAAGCCTTAATGCCTTCACCTGTGGGGATCAATTGAGATCATGCCCTAGCATAGTGCTTGATAACACAGTAACAGTCAATACATCTTAGTTGTAATGATGAGGTACGTTTTAATTGCAATTAATCAGTACAGCAATAATTCCAGAAGGCAAATTTTTATTTATAACTCATCAGTATTTATAACCCCAAGAAGAAATTTGCCCAGGGCATAGAAGGTGCTAAATTAATGCTCACTAAATGGGGGAGAGGGAGAGAAGGATGGAGTGTGTGCGGAGAGAGTACTGAACTGGGAATCAGAAGAGACACAGCTTCTCATATGCCATCACTGACAATGTGACTTTAAATAAGTTCCTTTCCCAGTCTCAGTGTGCTCCTTTGTAACAAAGGACGTGAGATATGGTGTCAAGTCCCTTCATCAGGATCCCTTCCCCGCAGAGTTGCGCCCTCGCTCCTGATTATTTCTGCAGTGTTCCCCTATAGCCTGTAGGTGGTGCTGCTGAGTTAAGAAGGAAACCTGTTTTTCCGCAGCCTGGTTCCCAGCTGCCAAGTTTCTGTATTAACAGCAGACTGGGAATTACGGAAATCACTTACTTGTTGCTGAAAATGCCTGAAGCAGTAAACGAGTCATTCCATTTCCTTTCTTGCACTTGGCCTCTCCTAGTGCCATGAAAGCACCGTGGGTGTGAGGAGGCAGCTGATCCTGGTTCCCAAGTCCTGTTCCACTACATCTGGCTGGTGACCTTGGGCAAAGGCATTTGCCTTCTCGGAGCCCCTTTTGTAGTTTGCAAAAATGAGGATAAGAATACCATCACTCCTGGAACGTTGGGAAATTAAATAAACAGCGTTCGTCAATTAAAGACCACTGTGTCTGGCACATAGTAGGTATTCCAAAAAACACTAGTTCCTTTTCCTTGCCCACCTTTTATTCACCAGGGACCATGATCAGTGCTTGAAAAGAAATTAACAGGGTGCAGTGACAGAGCAATAAGGCAGCTTTCCAGAGGGGCTGCCGGAGGAGAGGACCTACCATCTGAGACAGGAAGGATGAGAGAGAAAGTGTCCTGGGAAAAAGAACCAGCAGGTGCAAAGGCACTGCCCATCTCATCCAGTTTCCCCTCCCCTGTCCCTTACGCACTGACCCTCAATCCAGTGGCTCTGTCCTCAGAGCCCAAGGCACACTTGAGGACAGCATTCACCTGCCCACTTGCATTTTGTTCAACTCTGTCTCCCCAGAGCGTGGAACAGCAAATGCCTTGATGAACCAATGAAAGTGCCACACTGGCCTTTATTCCAAGTCTCTCACTGCCCATGTTTGTGTATATACACCCTGACCATTAGCTGCCACCCATCTTTGCATCCGTTGCACATGGTACATGGTGGGTGCCCAATAAATGCTTACTTTGTTGAACTCGAGTTGCATTTTCATTTAGTGAGCACCTGCTGTGTGCCAGGCACTAGTGAGCCCTGGAGAAAGAAAGATGCATGGAGGGCTTCTGCTAGAAGAATAAAAGTACAGGGGACGTAGCACATCCACATCTCACAACCATGTGCTCTTCCACGAACACCTCACAAAACCCTGCAAGGTGAGGGCTGTGATTGTACCATTTTGCAGATGGGGAAACTAAGGCCCCAGCAGGGAGACTTGCACAGGGTGGCAGAGCCAGACGGAAAGCCAGCCAGACTGGGTTGTCTGGCAACCCAGTCACTACTTTACTAAATTATATATAATTTAGACGTGTGTTCAGTTTAGGAGAACCAAGGAGTGGGGTTGACAGTTGGGCAAGAGTTCCCAGAGGACCAGAGCTTGGAGGATGTGAGTTTTCCAGATAGGATCACAGTGGCGGGAGGGGGAAAAACACGGAAGAGAGGCAGAAGGGATGTTCTAGACAGAGGGAAGAGATAGAGCAGCCTGAAGAAAAGATGGCAATGAGGAAGTGACCCAGAGCTGGTCTGGGAAATACGGGCTGCTCCCCATCTCAGAAAAGTCAAGAGCTTGGTCTAGAGCTGGCCAACTGCAGGAAAAATACATAGGACTGAAGACTCTAGAAAAACATTTTCTAGAGATAAGTTTAACAAATAGGAACTTTCACCCTTTTTTAGTAGCTAATCTGTGTTACTTGCCTGCCCTTAGCCTGGCAGTCAACATACCAAGGCCCCAAATGCTCATTCACCATTCACTAAACACCTGCTGTGGCACCAACCACCGAACGCCCGATCCACACTGCTCTCTCGAACTAGGAGTGGAAAAACTGAGCTTCAAACCTCCCTGGGCTTGAATCTCAGCTCCAGGACTCATATGTCACCTTGCACAAGATATTCCTCTGTGCTGAGTTTCCTCCTCTGTTCAATGAGAATACCCATTACAGCTCCCATGTTAAGACCATCATCGTAAATGAGTTCATGCCTATAAAGGGCTGAGGACACAGCCCGGCAAACAGTAAGCACTGACTAAATGTTGGACACTGAGCGTGTGTGCTGCTCCTGAGTATACACTCCGTATGCAACACTGACAAAGCGCCAGGCATGGGGCTAGAAGCAGGTTTAGTGATGAGTGAGACCAAGCCCAGCACTCCAGTGGGTCAGCGTCTAGGAAGAACAAGGCTTACAAAAGAGGTCATTGCAGCAGAGGGAACTAAGTGCTACATTAAAAATAATGAAGAAGGGCTAGTGTCTGTGTGGGATTTGTAGGTGCTGGGTACCAGGTAAAGCTAGCATATACTGTCCTCCCCCACCCCCGGAGCTTTAGGGAGACACCCTACATTCTAGGTTCTACTTAAGGAACCAAGGTCCCTCAGCAAGGGACGCAGCTGGCATCTAGATGGAGAGCCCTGTTGGCGGAGGGAGGAGGGACAAGCTCATCCCCAGGGCGTAAGTGGGGGCTGTGCAGAGGACAGGACATTTAAATGATGTGTCATTTAAAGGATGAAGAGAAAGAGAAGGGTTTCCAGGGCAGGCGAGAGGGCACGTGATACAAGGTCTAATGGTGGGAATGGTGCGGTCATTTACAGAGAACAGTGAAAAGTTGTCCGCGGGGCAAGTGTGGGAGCCCCCGGGGGGGGGGGGGAGAGGCCCTGAATGCCAAGCACAGTGTTCAGACTTGTTGCTGGGAAAGCCAGGATCACTGAAGTTTCTAATCAGGGGGTTGCTGAGCAAAAGGAAGCAGCCCTCCGCCCCTGCACTCCTCTGTACCCCTCCACCCCCAGCCCCCAGGAATCTGGGCCAAGGCAGGATCCGCAGGCTTCTAATTAACACACCCTGTCAAGGAGCCTGTCCACTCTCCATATGGTGCATAAATAATTTACAATGACGGAGCGTGTTTATGTGGGAGGGCAGCCAGCCGCCTTGCTCCTTCAGCCTCACTGCTTCCTTTCGCTCAGCTGGCCAGCAAGCTCCCCCAGGACCCACGGGGAGGAGTCGGGGCCCAGGAGCACCCAGAGACTCCCTCCACCATTGCCTGCCCCTGGGGAGGCAGAGATTTCACAGTCCAGGAAGGCTGTGGAGCCCCCACTGCGGTCCTGGTTCCCAGGGAAATCACATCCAAGTCTAACCCTGTGAAGGCCTGATGGGGACTTGTGTGTTCTCAGCCCACATCTCAGCAACAGGCCAGAAAGGTCTGAAGTGGCCGAGGGCAGGACCCAGCCATGCGAGGCGGGGTGGGAAGGCACGGTGTGCTGGGCTGGCCCTGGAGGGTGCAAGGGTCTCAGCTCTGTCATCAGCTGCTTCAGCAAGGCACAAGGGCACTCACTGTGCCCCATTTCCCTCCCAGCCCTCGAAGTGGGTCCCAGAGCACCCTTAAGCCCATATACCCTCTCTCCCTCCATGGCAAAAATTACATCAGTCTACCAAATGCAGTCATCCCAACCATGATTGCATGTCACAAGAAGAAAAATAGACTTTGGTCTCCCTCCCTATTCCACGCACACGCACACGGAGGTCCTAAACCCTTGGAATTTCCTAAGAAAGGGGCTGATGGATGTGCCTTTTGTTATGATAATTGGGTAACTTTTGGAAAGCCCCTAAGTCACCTAAGGCTGAGTGCCCAGGTTGCCCCACTAGGAAAATTCAGCCCCACCCTCTGACCTTGGGGAGGAGAACAGACAGGAGATTGAGTTCTGTGGCCAATGGCCAATGACTGAATCAGTGGTGCCTATATAATGAAGCCCCCATAAAAACCCAAAAAAGAAGGGTGTAGATAGCTTCCAGACCGGTGAACCAGAACCCTTGACAAGCTGCTGGCCCAACAAACTCTATGGGGACAGAATTTCCTGCATTCGGGAACCTCGTTCTATGGATCTCTTCACCTGGCTGTTAATTCATATCCTTTAATATCCTTTGTAATAAACCAGCAATCCAATGAATGACCCGGTTTCCTGAGTCTCGTGAGCTGCCCTAGCAAAGTTGTCAAACCCAAGAAGGGGAGTATGGGAACCTGTGGTTTATAACCAATCGGTCGGACCACAGGGACAAACCAGGACTTGTGGCTGGCATCTCACCTGGGAACAGTCTGTGGAGTCTGATGGGACCTCAGACGGACATAATGCCAGAATTTAAATTCTAGGACACCCTGGTGTCGCAGAGAATTCCCTGATGGTTTCGGGGAAAAAACACACACACACCTAAACAGGCGTCAGAATCATAGCGATGAAAGGAAAACAGTCTCCAATTTAAAATCTTCCTATAATCCATTCAGAAGTCACGTTCAGCGACACTGGGATGCCAAGTTTCATTAGATGTACATTTGAATCTAAATCAAGTTGGTGAAATGTGGTGAATTTAAGTGCATATGGAAGCTCCTTCAGGACGAATAGAAAAACGCCTTTTGGGGCACCTGGATATCTCAGTCGTTAAGCATCTGCCTTCCCCTCAGGTCAGGATTCCAGAATCCCGGATGGAGCCCTGCATCAGAGCCCTTCCCTCAGCAGGGAAGCCTGCTTCTCTCTTTCTCTCACTCCCCCTGCTTGTGTTCCCTCTCTAGCCCTGTTTCTCTGTCAAATAAATAAATAAAATCTTTTTTTTAAAAAAGAAAATTTAAAGCGCCTTTTGCTGAAATCTCGGCAGAAGAGGAAATAGTTAAATTGGATAAGGTTGCCATCAGATAGGATTCATAAGAGAGTTTCCAGAGTTCATCTGTCTAGGCTTGGATTTTATTAAACTCTTGCTGCAACTCTGAGTTATCTTGTTAAATATAATAACTTGTAACATTGAGCAGCAGTAATACTTGGCAGGAGCTTACTCTTGCTCAGAAGCAAGCAAGTGTGCAAGTATGTGCACACACACACACACACACACACACACACACACTGATTCTCATTATTCGTGGTAATTATGTTCTATAAAGTTGCCATGAACATTGAATTAGCGAATGCCGTATCCTTGCTCTTCAGGGAAATGAAAGGTTAGGATCTGGGAGCCTCTGGACACAGCACATTCATCAACTCATCAACACATAAGCTTGTTGTGTGTGCTTGTTTAAGGACACCTTATTCAACACGTATTGTTGATTCTTTAGCTTTGTATCTACTGATCTGAACGTGGCTTATCCCACATGCAGGTTTTCTCCAGAAGGCACCTCACGGCCTCTGGCTTGGGAGCCATTCTAAGTGGTGAAATCACAAGGGGGAAAGAAAAGGCACCAAGATGCTCAGAACATGGTATGGACATGCTGCACAAAGGACCCTGGGTTTCAGGAAAAGAGCCAATGCATGAAGTCAGAGCATCGTTCCACCTGGAACGTGTCCAGTGAGTCCCATTGCATCACGGCTCTGCGTGTGTCCTTGAATGGCTAGCAGGGCCACAGGTATTGACTGGGGCTTTATAAGCAAATATTAGCCAGTGGGCAAATGTGCAAATACAGAATCCATAAGTAATGAGGTTCAACTGTGTGCATGTGTGTGTATATATGTATATATTGCACGTACATATAATATTGTGTGCAATATATGTATGTGTAGGACATGTCTATACCACATGTGACTGCGGTGCACACGGATGCCGGCCACCAGAGCTCCCTCCCCTGGCTTCCCCAGGGCCCTGCACGGAGCTGGGAATGGCTACAGCCGCACTTGGCCGCTCCAGGACAGCAGAGTGGGAATATCACTCTGCTCAGCCTAACCCCACACTTCCTGCAGAGAGCACGAGCCAGAGTTTTCTCTGTGGACTCCTGCAAACAGCTTATGCTGCCCTCTGCCCAGAAGTCATGCCCTCACAGGACCTCCTGGTGAGTGACAACTGAGGCCCAAAGGTGCAGCCAGCCCCCCTTGTCCTCGAAGCCTTACCGGACTTGAACGCAGGCAGCTGCCTGGGGTACCCTGTGTAATGACATTCCCTGTATCGCCTGTTTCCTCACCTAGACTGTTGGGCCCCAAAGGCAAAAATCCTGCCTTGTGCATCTTGATATTCCTAGCCCCTGGCATAGCTCTCCATGACCAGGAGCTGTGGAGTTTCTTGAATCATGGACACCAGAAACAGCAGGGACATTCACGATCAGCTGGCCCCGGAACACTCAGAGTGTGGGCAGCGGCAGCCTACCCTGGGAACTTGTTAGAAATGCAGATTCCCTGGCCCCTCCTCAGACCTTCAGAAATGAAGTTTCTGGGATGGGGGCCCAGGAATCTGTATTATAACAAGTTTTCTAGAATATTCTTAGGTCTACTGAATTTTAGAAGCTCTGAATCTGTATTGTTCCCCCATCCCTGTGGAGACTTAGTAAAGGAACCTATTTTCTCAAAATCCCACATTTGCTTAAAGGCATCCTACAGGGAGGAGGCCAATAGGTGTCCCCGCAGAAGGCAGCCAGCCCTTCATGGGGCTTCTCCTCAACACAAGCACGGCTCTCATTTTGGTTCTCATTCACGGTTCCTCTCTTCTCTGCTCTTCTCTTGTTCCCTCTTCCTCCTTCTCTTTTACCTCTTTGTCTCTATCTCCCTCTCTCCCTTTCTCCCTCCCCACTTTCCTCACCCTCCCTTCTCCCTCTCATGGTGGTGGGGGGATAGCTTATATTCTCTGGGCCCTGTTCATTCACCTTGCATGGCACATAGAACTAACCCCATGTCCCCTGGCCAGCTCAGGTCAATCCAAAGAACACGTTCGTGCAAGGGGATGTTTTCAAGATGGTTGGAGAATGGGACAGGGTCCCCTCTGAGGGCAGGAGTTACCTTGAAACTCTTCCTCTATCCAGTTGTCATCCCTGCCCCCCCCTGCCCCCTCCCAACCTTGCCCCCCCCCAACAAGGGTTGTTTTTCTCTGCAGTGGGCTCTGGGTTATGAGTACAGGCAACTAGGTGAACGTTCTGGGAGGCCCGTTAGGGTTTCTCAGAATGAGTCATTTTTTCAAAAATAACAAAACCTCTCGACATCACTTGATTTCAGCATTCTCGCCAGGCTCTTGTAACCTCTTTTGCAATTGCATTCCAAGCGCGCCTGACTTCTTTCTCAGGCCTGATGGCAAGCCCCTCACCCTCCCCCCCCCACCCCCGCCCCTGCAGGACTTTGCTGATAGACAAAGAACCCAAGCTCAAGATTGGCAGGTCCTGCTCCAAAGCACATTGAGATTGCAGAAGGTGGGAGGAAAATGTCTGGAGGCTCTGGTGGAGGTGAGGGTGGGCTGGGAGGGGGAGTGGGGAGGTGGGGGAGATAGGGGGTGGAGGGGTGGCAGCGGGTGACAGGGGCATGAGGTCAGAGAGGCTGCTCAGGCTTCTGACCTACTGTGACTCACTGGAATTTGATAAACCACCCTCCACAGTGCCTTCACCGTCCCAATTAGAACAGGCTAAGAACCCCAAGAGGGATGACTGCCTTTTTTTTAACACGTCACAGTTGTACAAAGCACACTTCACCTCCATCGCCTCGTGCACACATGAGGACAACCAAAGCTCCCGGAGGCTTAGAGAAACTGAATGCCTCGCCCGGTTCTCCCCATGGTGACGGTCTCTGCTTCTGTGGCCAGGCAACATAGCAGTGGCGGTTTGAGGGTACGCTTTTTGTCAGTGCCAACAGAAAGGGTAGTATTCTCCCCACTTTCTAGATGGAGAACTTGAGGCTCGGAAAGGCTAACTAACTTGCTCAAGATCACACAGTGAAGGTCAGCTCTGGACTGGAATCTTGAGTGCATTCAATCTAGTGTGCATGTCTTCAATGCTGATGTCTTCCAAGGTCCATCCTAGGCAAATACTGCTCTCAAAGCCAGTGCTCCTTTCCCTACTGGAACTTAATATCACGGATTTTTTTCTTCTTCTTTTCCTTTTTTTAGAGAGAGCGAGAGCACATGTGAGTGGGGAAGGGGGAGAAGGGGCAGAGAAAGAGAAAGGGTCTTAAGCGGGCTCCACATGCAGGACAGAGCCCAATGCAGGGCTCAATCTCACAACCCTGAGATCACGACCTGAGTCAAAATCAAAAGCTGCATGCTTCACTGACTGAGCCACCCAGATGCCTCTCGGCATCATGGATTTTAATTAACACTTGCAGTATCTTTGCCCTGTGAGTTCTTTAAAGTGAGGAGAGTGGCTCACTCACTTCTGCCCCCTAGCACACAGCTCCGGAGGTGATGCACACAGGCAATCAACTGCTGGGTCAAGGCAGGGGTGAACGCCACCTCCCGCCCTCAAACTGCAAACCTGGACATGCCCCCTCTATACAGAGCCATCAGAGCTTGTGGTCCCCAAGGAACCCCAGGTCTAAACTTGACTGCCGTACTTCCCGACGTGGTGAAGACATTCATCCCGGGTCCAGCTTTCTCACTTGTAGGAACATGCTGCTGGGCAGGAGAAGGGCAGAGGGTCCCCAGGGCTCTCACAGATGAAGGTTCTGAACGTAGGTTGAGTTTTCTCAAGAAGACAGGGTCTAGCACATTGGTTGGCTGAATAATATTTTTTTGAAAAAAAAAAAAAAGGCAGAGCCAACCTCCATAGAGTTTATAACATTGGCCCCATGATATTCTTCACATTTACTTTTGTTGCTGTTAGAACCTTGCACAAAGGAGAAGTGGAAACTCAGAAGTCTTAATGCTCTGAGACTAAAATCCTGTGCGAATGAGCTATATTGTGCCCACCCAGTATCACTATTGGTTTTTGCTTCCGCTTTGAGACGCATGCTAGATGTCACTTTCCTCCCGCACCCACCCCCTTCCTGTCACCTCCGCGGCCAGGCTGAGCTGGGCTGGATGACCCCTCGCCATGTTTACCTCCGGGCACGCGTCGCTTTTGCAGTGAACCTGCCGATTTACGTACATATCTGCCAGGAGACGGTGCATCCACGTTCGTGTGTCTATTCCCAGCTCCCCTCTGTGCACGATGGCTCTTCCTATCTCCAACACTTATCCAGATGCTGCCCAGACCTGCCCCCGGAGAAATGTTTGATGATGTGCAACATCACCAATTCCGTACTCCTACAGGGTCCTCAGCTCTTCTCAGAGCAAATGTTTCCTCCGCATGATAACCCTGAGAACTTAGCAGTGTTTCTCTTCTTATGCCCATTTAAAAAAAAAAAAAAAAAGTATTCATTTATTTGACACAGAGAGAGAGAGCTCAAGCAGGGGGAGTGGGAGAGGGAGAAGCAGGCTTCCCACTGAGCAGGGAGTCCGATGTGGGACTTGATCCCCGGGCCCTGGGTCCACGACCTGAGCGGAAGGCAGACGTTTAACGGACTGAGCCACCCAGGCGGCCCTCTCCTTATGCCCGTTTATAAAATGAGGATGCTAAGACTCTCCATGCAGACTGACTCATCCACCACTGCATGGCCAGGAAGGGGTTGAGTCTACACTCAAATCACAAAAACACAGACAATGAGGTTTGGGGAAGACCTTGTAGGCCAACTAAAACACTAAAACAGAATTATTGGGGCACCTGGGTGGCTCAGTCAGTTAAGCATCTGCCTTTAGCTCAGGCCATGATCCCAAAGTCCTGGGATCAAGTCCCACCTGAGGCTCCCTGCTGGGCGGGAAGTCTGCTTCTCCCTCTCCCACTCCCCCTGCTTGTGCTCCGCCCCCCCCCCCCGTCCAATAAATAAATTAAATCTTTAAGAAGAAATAATTATTTAACCTGTTTTTAACCAAGGAGTCTTTGTTTTTGTTTTTTTCCTTCTTTCCCTAATGAAATCTTACTCAAAATCATAATATGAATAAGACCTGTTCTTAATGAAGGAAAAAATAGAAAAATTGAACTATCAGCTCAGCTACTCAGTGTACCCTCAAGAGGAAAGGAGAGGGGTTATGAGCTCTGTTGGAGACACCATGGGTCCAAATAAACATTCTAGATCTATGCTCGAATGCCATGTTCCTTCAACTATAGCACCCCACCTCCCTGAGGTTACCCCCCTCATTCAAAAGCCCCCTCCCGGTCATCTCTATGTCAAGCACTGTGCAGTCAAAGATGTCAACCAAATTATGTTGGGCCGAGGGTCCATGGACCCACTTTGGTCCCCAGTCCTACGATTCCCCGGCTGAGAACCTTGGGGAAATCAGTCTGTCCCTGAGCCTTGGCTGTTTCATCGGCAAAATGGTCCCAAGGCTCACCGAATCAGTCAGTTGTAAACAGTTCAGGCATAAACACTTCTCAGGACTCAGCCCGCCCACACTCCCAAAGCACTGGCCGCTTCTGCTCTCTCAGGGCTCTGCATGGGCCGGTGAAGAAACTACTAGAAGGGCCTGAGATCACTTTTGTGAGGCTGTCCCCTTTTTCACCTTAATCGCTATGCTTTTAAACTTCCAGCAGCTTGCCTTGTCTCACAAGGGAGTTGGGTTTGCATGTCTGACCCCGTTTCTGTTCAAGACATTGATTTAAGGATGAAAGGGTTCTGACGGGTGGACTTCATCTCAAATATCCAGAAAGCCCAGGGGCAGATGAAACAGGTGGCCGATGTGGTGCGTCCAGAGCTCCGGAGCCTGGCAGGCAGAGAGCCCTGCAGAGCCCCAGCGAGGAGGCGGAGCACAGGTAAAGCGAAGGCCAGGGAGCACCACCACCCTCTCTAGGCACCTGCTGCTCTCCCCACCTCTGGCCGCCGCCCCTCTAGAGGTGATGACAGGTGCCTCGGCAGCACCTGTACTCTACCAGGTAGCACTGTGTGTGTTGGAAGCCTCCCAAATTCCCCGGAAGCCTCAAAGGGAAAAAGGAGACAAGGACCACAGGAAGAGACCTCCAGGAGCAGCTTTTCGTGTCCTGTGTCCCTTATCTTTGGCTTGATCTGGAAGCAGCAGCTTGCGGGGACGGGGGGGCCCTCCTTCGGCAGGAGCTCGTGTTCCAGTGTGGGAACTTTCTCTTCTCCTTAACAAGAGCAATACACCTGTAGCAGGTGCACCGTGCACCGTGCCTTCTGCTACATTGCTTCACTGCCTTTTAAATCTCATGTCCTGGGGAAGAAGAAGGCCAGGCAGGGGCCATTAGCCCCCCAGTTGCTAGGGTCACAGAGCACGCAGGAAGGAGCACCTGGATTGGAACCTAAGGGGGGGTCACTCTGACTCCAGCCCTTCTTCTAAAGTCCTTTCCTTCTAGAAACTTCCAGTAACCTGAGCCCTTTAAGGGAGGGAAGGGCTTGAAATGCCCCTTGCCTTGCAGACTCCTCCGGTCAGGCAAAGGGCTGTGGCAGACTCAAGGCCTCATTACATGACAGCATGGCCCCGGGGCACCAGAGCAGCAGGGCTCAGCCAGCAGCACCCCGGGGAATTCTTGGACTGGCCCCCTGGGCCTTGCCAGCACAGCCAGGTCTCTGTCTTTTCTCTATGATTGGGTCAAGGGAGGCAGGTTCCCCTGGGGCAGCCACAGCCTTTCCCTTCCCCTCAGACCAAGGCCAAGTTCAGAGGTCCTGGGGCCCGAGTGGAAGGCCCCTGAAGCAAAGCAAGAGGCCAGGATTCAGTGTTAACTGAGGAGTTCTGTAAAGGGCGCATGCCCACCGTGCTTTCCTTCACATGACAGTGTTGGAGTGAGCTGGGCAGGGTGTGTGGGACAAGCCCTTTGACACTTGTTTCACCACAGAACCCAGAACCAAAGAAGGTGCTTCATTTTCCAAAGAGGGAGGTGGAGTCCCAGAGAGGATAAGTGCTAGGGGAGGTGTCAGCGTGTATATCATAGGAAATTGGCACTTTGGGACTCTGTGAACTCTGGACCAGGACCAGGGACTCTCCACTCTGAGCCTCAGTTCCCACCCAGGACAGTGTTACTTTTTTTTAAAGATTTCATTTATTTATTTGTCAGAGAGAGAGGCAAAGAGAGAGGGCTCAAGCAGGAGGAGTGGCAGGTAAAGGGAGAGGGAGAGTCAGACTCTATACTGGCAGGGAGCCTGATGTGGGACTTGATCCCAAGACCCCAGAATCATGACCTGAGCCCAAGGCAGATGCTTCACTGGCTGGGGCACCCAGGTATCCCAACAATGTCACTTTCAAGTCCCTTCTAGCTGACAATCTGCTCTACGAGGTGTAAGTGCAGCCTTGGTCCCCTAGAGTGGAGCAGAGTCTCACATGGAGGAGGAAATGACTCCAAAAGAACAATTCTTCAGGGTCCTTTAATGGAGCAAAGACCAACCTTTCACAGTCCCACCCCAAAGCCTTGAGAGTCCTCATTATCAAAACAGGCATAGAAGACAGAGGAATAAAAAGGACAATGAGGGAAGGCAAGACAAGGGCAAGTATGGTGCCTCTCAGTCATCACTCCCACACTACTTCTGCTGACTTCTGTCGCAGGGTTTTGGAAGAAGCTGACTCTACCTCCAGTTCCAGGAGTGGGACCTTGACTAAGCCCATCGTTGAGGTCTATCTATCTGTAGTAATTGGTCCAAGAGGCATCTTTGAGCTCCTGGATCAAGCAGTGCCTGAAGCACACATTTTAGACTTTTTACATACATAACCCAATACATTCTCTTCATTAAGTAGAAATCAGCTCGAACTAGGTTTCATGACTTTCAACCAAAAGATTCCTGACACGACCCCCTCTCTAGTTCTGAAACATGATATAATGGTTTAGCTGTTTATGGTAATAAAGTTCCTTCATAGGCCACGTCTCAGTTGCTCTATTAGCCAGGTGAGTGTTACTTACCTCATTAAAGTCAGGTTTCCTCATAAAGTAGTGAGCTCTCCATCTCTGGAAGCATTCAAGAGAAGCATTTTGAGTAAAAAATACTAGCAGGTGCTAAGTCTGTCTAGCTTACTTCTCACCACAATGCACGTGAGATACTGTGTATATTATCCTGGTGTTCCAGTGTCCTGTCTGTGGAGTCTTCAATTTGTCTTCTCCTTCAACTCCACTCTCCCATCAAGGGTCTGCTTCAGACAATCGCAGCAGCCTCACAGCCGGTCTGTCCCTCCAATCCACCCTGTACCTCCTACCCATCATGCTCAGCCCAGCCCCAGGGGGACCCATGCAAAATGCAAAGTGCCAACATCTCTTGCTGTTCCACACACAGCCTCAGTGGCTCCCCAGTGCCCCCCAAATAGGCTCTCAACCTTCACATAATATACCAAAGGGGCTCCAGTAAGTCGCTACATGGAAATTGTCCTGCCCATGCCGAGAGACTACCTCCTCTTCTTCTCCACCAGCTCATGGCACCATAGGAAGGCACCTGACCAAAGGGCAGCAATCAATGGCAGGAAACAAGTGACTGTGGCATTGTGGATGGAATGTTTGTGTCCTCCAAGAATTTGATACCAAAATCCTCACCCCCACTGTGACGGCATTTGGAGGTGGAGCCTTAGCTCTCTTACCCTCTCTGCCATGGGAGAAAATAGCTATGGACCAGAAAGCCCTTCACCAGACACCGAATCTACTGCTACCTTGATCTTAGACTTCCCAGCCTCTAAACTGAGAAATGTGTGCTGGCTGTTGAAGCTACATAGTCTGGGCTGTATTTGTTATAGCAGCTTGAACTGACGAAGACACCTGGCAGGAGGGCTTGGTCAGTGGAGATGAAGGTGAGCTCGCAGACCCATCAAACTCTCCTGGAGGGGGAAAAGGTGGGGGAATTCATGCTTCTCAAGTAATCTGAGCACTCCCCCCCCCACTCCCAACCTCCCTGAAAGTTAGGTGGGGCCACCTGACTATTTCTCGTCAAAGAGTTGTGAAGATAAGCATCAAGAATATTAAGAATCATGGGCCTCCTCTGTCCCTCTCTTCTCTTGCCATGAGATATTTTGGAAGCCACATGTTCCAGGGGACACTTCATGTAATTGTGTAAGCCACCAGGATTTCAGGGTCTATCTGTTATCCCAGCAGAGCCTAATCAATCCTAACCAACACATGCTCAAGAATTTGAACTGAGACACATAAAGACTCAAATGAAAGAGGATTTCATGTTTATGTCAAAGCTCTAGGCTTTGATCAATGAGTTTTGTTACTGTTCAGAAGATGAGATAATTCAATTATAAAAAGAAGTTTGGGTCCTGAACAATTCTGTTGTCAAAGTGGAGCACTGCTGGGTATTACACATAAACAATGAATCATGGAACACTACATCAAAAACTAATGATGTACTGGGGCCCCTGAGTGGCTCAGTCAGTTAAGCAAATGTCTTCGGCTCAGGTCATGATCCCGGAGTCCAGGATGGAGCCCTGCATCGAGCCCCGCATCGGGCTCCCTGCTCAGTGGGAAGTCTGCTTCTCCCTCTCTCACTCCTCCTGCTTGTGTTCCCTCTCTGGCTGTGTTTCTCTCTGTCAAATAAATAAAATCTTAAAAAAAATAAACAACTAATGATGTACTGTATGGTGACTAACATAACACAATAAAATAAAATTATGTTGTCCAGTGCCTTTCAACAGGGGTGCCTGGGTGCCTCAGTCAGTTAAACTTCTGCCGTCAGCTCAGTTCACGATCCCCGAGTCCTGGGATCAAGTCCCACATCAGGTTCCCTGCACAGTGGGGAGTTTGCTTCTCCCTCTGTCTCTTCCCCTCCTCTTGCTCTCTCTCATTCTAAAAAAGAAATAGAATCTTAAAAAAAAAAAAATGAAGAAGGACCTTCCATCCTCCATGAGGATCCTCCAACAAGGATCTTGTTCATTCTGTGATGCTGGTTACCATGTATGCCTAGTTCCCCAAGAAGCTTGGCCCTAATTTTGAAAGCTTTTAATTCCAACATGTATCCTCACAATGACCCCATTAACTGAAGTTACCCAAACACCTCTGCAACCCAAGGAGACTGCCAACACACCAGACTTTATGATCTAGTCCCTGCTATGTCCTCCAGGCCCCAGCTCCAAGCAGCAGCCACTTTTGCTGAAGTCACCCAGCCCTCTCATGCCTCTAGGCTTCTTAGTTCTTGCTTTAGCCCAGACCACTCTTCCTCTTGACTCCTCTGCTTATTAAAAGGTTGTTTTTCCTTCAATCTCCTTTTCAAACACTCCTTTCACGAGGCTGCCACAGTTTCCCATAGTATTCAAACACCAAGTTGTTCTGTTTCATTTTGTTTTTACCTCTAGGACAGGAATAGTAATAATGCTTACTTTACAAGTTGGATGAGAGAGCCAAAGGAAGCAATGGGAGAGAAAACCCTTAGAAAAATGTAAGACTGTGCTCAACATAAATTTGTACTGTGACTGTTCCCCCCTGCAGGAGCATGTTTCATTCTGGCTGACCTTGTGGTTTGCTGTGTGCCTTCCTCCTTTCCTCGCATCTATTAGGATGGTTTTGGTTGCACAAAGAAATTCTGCCCGCCTCAAGCATCCTCCCTATAAGAAAAAATGCCAAGGAAATAAATAGATGGGGTAGCAGTTAAGAGGTGCATCTGGTTACAAGTACTAGGACCCCCAACAAAGCTGTTTGAAGCATAAAGGGTTCGGAGCAAGAAGCCTAAAGGGAAATTGCTGCCTGACGTCACTAAACAGGGCTGATACCTTTATAGTGCTTGTAACCTTTTCCTCATGCTTACAAGGTTTCCGCCACAGCTCCAGCCATCTGTGTCTACATCCCAATAGGAAGAAGGAGAAAGGGGAGAGATGTCGCCAGCAGATGGACACTTGCAGCTTATTGGCTAAGCCACATGGCCAACCCTACCCACAAGGAAGTCTGGGCAGGTGAGCTTTGAGCCTTCCACTTCCTAAAACAGAGAAAGCACAGCTGGGACAGACTTGGGACATGTGTAGAGTGAACCAGCCTAGAGTACCTACCATAGGAAAGCTCTCAGAAAGAAGGAAGAGCTGAGCAGCCAGATGGCAAGAATTAGTGGGCAGTTACCTTCAAGGCACTGCTAACTGAATCACTTGGCTCTTGTCACCTCTAGTTCTTGCATCACAATTTACCTTCCCAGTGTCCAGTTTCCCAGTTTGAGACAAATGGCCACGCCTTGGCTGGGAGAATGCAGGAGACTTGACAGGAAAGACCCCAGTGTGGCATGTAAGGAGGGAAGGGGAGACCCCAAAAAGAAATTGCTACAGCTGGGCAGATGAAAACCGCCCTCTTATGTTTCCCCTATTAGGGTGTGAGCTCCCCAGAAACAGTCTTCTGACTCTCTCATCTGTGAATCTGCCAAATGATACACTCACCAAATCCTCCATGGCTGGGGTGATTTCACTCTTCAACTCACCATGCCAGCTGGTTTTCTCCTCTGTTTTGATTTGTGTCATGTTACCTTCGTCCTCATAGAGAGCATGGATCTTGAAGCTGGACAGACCAGGGATGGAATCCCAGCTCCTCGAACCCTCTCTCTATGATTCTGCTCAAGATACCTTTCTCTATGCCTCAGTGTTCCTATCTGCAAAATCGGAAGAATTAAACCAATTTCATGAGGTTCCTGGAAGAATTAAACACATGGTGCCTTAAAGCCCTCAGCACAGTACTGGACGCAAAATAGACACTCCCACATCAATGCCCATTAGCAATTTTATGTAGGAATTTTAAGCAGTAAGAGTGCAATGAATAACTCCCTATATCCAAGTCCCCCAAAATTCCTGTTTGGGTTCCTACAGATTGCAGGTTTGATATTTGAGGAGAGAGCAAAGTTCTACTCTTTCTAGTTCATCCTAAAAATAGTTTAGCTCTTCTCTGTACATTCTGTCAGCTCAGCAATTCCCATCTAGGGAACTGGGAGATTGTGAAAGGCAATCTTTCCAAACAGGGGTCAAATGTTTTTCTTTACCCCAGGGTAACTCACAGAAGATGCACATTAAGAGAAAGCTGGCTCCGGAGTCAGCTCAGGCTGGGTCTGGGGTCTAAAGCCCCAAAGATAAAAGGCGAGTGGTATGTGAGTCATCCTAGGAAAAGGGGTATTTTCCCCCTATTTCTTCATTCAACCATTCAACTTATCTGAAAGACATTGACTGAAAACCTCCAGTACAGACACTGGCAAACACACCAGAGACAGATGTGATTAGGTGTGTCTGCCCCTAGAGACCTCATGATAAAGCTATTTGTTGGAATCTCCAAGCCTTCGATAATAATAATACATAATATATACTATTATTTTTATTGAGCATTTATTAGGTGCCATCCACAGTTCTAAAGCTTTACACACATCATTTACTTTCCTCTTTGCCTTAACCTTATGAGGTAATTACTTCATACCCATTCTGCTGATGAAAACAGAGGGGTATGCCAAGAATGAAATAACTTATCTGGGCCCTTTGGAAACTATCTGGAAAGTTTTCCATTGTTCCTCCCCACTCACTAGTGCTGGGGGGCATCCAACAGATGAGGGGTCAGCAGTTGCCATAGAAACAGCAAATGAACTTGAATCTAGTGCCACTTTGCTGCTGGCAAACTGATGGCATACCGGGACAAGTTCTTCTCTACGTTCAGGCTGCTCTCGCCCTGAGAACTTATTTCCCACCAACTCCTCTGTGGAGCTACGACCTATTCATCTTTCAAAGTCCAGCTCCGCCACCACTCCATCAAGAGAACTTTCCAGAATCCTCCACACACACCACCTAGCTGGGATCTCTCAAACCTCTGTGTTGGTCCATCTCTGTTGACCTTTGAGCTCTGCCAAAAGTTATGATGGGCTCTGTATTTGGCTTATTTGTCTCTGTTTAGTGAGTTTTCCTCCAAAGCAGAGACCATGGTCTAGTCAACTCTCTATCATTCATGTGCGGATTAAAGGGGTACTAAACCCATAGTTCCCGGCTCATGGCAAGCCTTGCTAGGTGCTGGGAAACCACAGACAGCATAGACTTGAATGTGAAATTGACAAAATGACAGTGCGAAGAGAAAGCCTTCTATCCCAGAGTGAAGACATGCTGAAGAGATGTCAGCTGGTGTTTTGAAGAAGAATGGTCAACAAGTTAGACAACCAGACTGTCTAAGATTTAACAATTAGATCTCCCTTGAATGTAAACAGCTTGGTCCTCTCAATCAAGCTGCTGGATCTCCCAGTTGTCATCCAGAGTAGATGAAAAACAGAAGTCCTATTATTATCTTGTGCAACTTTTGGGGAAAACCACAGCTTCAACTCCTATGGCTTCCACACCCTTTTCTGTCATTCTGTCCCCATTCAAAGTTTTCCTCCCATCCACTGGGAAAGACAAATGTGTCTCGCTTTCAAACCTATTTGATAAAAATCCTAAGAGTATTATAGTATATAATATACTATATTATAGTATATAATACTATATATAGTATTATAGTATAATCCTGAGTATTATAATTATAGTATTATAATTTACTAAGAGCATTACTAAGAGTATAAAGTAATGATTTGTCTTCACCTGAATTCATGAATTTTCAGACTCAATACATAAGTCTGTTTTTCCCTGAACACATGTCAGGTGCACTACAGGGTCAGCAAAGACCTTGGTGCAGTGAGGATGGATTATTTGGGGAGAACTTGAATGGGGGAGGGCCAGTGAGAATCTGGAACCTGACTCCTCCCCAAAAAAACCATCTGCAATGCCTCCAGAGTTGATTTTCACAAAATATGTGATCTGCCATATTGAGCTGATCCACCAGAAGTAAAGAGTCCCCATGATTAAAAGAGTTTAACAAGTATACCTGCTCTGTCTTGCCTTTAAAGATCCCAGTCATCATTTGGTTATTCAAGACTGTGAGGAATCCAAAAGTAAAGCAGCTTGTTTCATTTTTATGTAACCTTATTATTATAGAATTTCTAAAAATGGGCTATAGCGTTCTTTTCCAGAGGAGGTAATCTTGAGAAAGACTATAAAGTGAAGTGGGTAAGAGCCTGGTGTCTGCGGCCAGACAGCCTAGGTCTGGATCCCAGCAATGCCCCTCACTCTCTGTGTGACATAAACACGCTACTCTACCCATGCTCTGTGCTTTCATTTCCTCATCTGGAAAATGTGGATGATAAGAGGACCTACTTCGCTGGATGGGGTGGATGTGAGAACTAAAAGGACTAAAATATATACAATTCTTAGAATTAATCCTATATATAGTAAGTGCTCAATAAATATCAATTATAGAATGTAAGGCTCATATATTGTCCAACAGCATGAAGACACAGTTGTTACACATCTCAGAACATTCTTCCCACCTAGCCCCTATATTTCTGGGGAACAGTAAAATATAACCTAACTATACTAGGAAAAACCAGCTAAGAAACGATGGGGTATAAGGAAAAAATGACCAGGTTTCGGTAGTGATCCATGAGGAACCCCAAACAGTGGACGAGAGAATGGAGGTGATCCAAGGCTCTTCGTCAAGGGTAACCCCGAGGGTAGAGCCCAGTCATACCCCACACACGCTGTTTGATCCAGGGCAAGAAACCTTACCTCTCTGTTCCGGGGAATAAAAACAGCACTGTAATTTCAGAATTCTTGTGAGGATGAAATAAACAATTAGGTGAACAGTGTCTAGCTTGTAGCAGGTCATGTTTAGCCCTGATTATTCTTGTCCTACAATGGTGATGTCAATGTTTTTGCTTTTTGTTTAGTCTTATTTTTTCTTGGAAACACACAGCCTCACAGACTCTTAGAGTTAAAAAAAAAACAAGGGTCCAGAGCAACATCTTTATTTTGCTGACAAAGAAACAAGCCCAGAAAAAAACCAGTCCTTTTCCTCAGGTCACGTGGCAAGTGGGAGGTGAAGGGAAGGAGAAAACTTCCTTCCATAAGACAAAGGAAAAAAAAATGGGTCACCTTTCCTGGCTGCACAGGTTCTGGGAGAGGAAGCCTCTAGAGAGAGGTACAAGCATGGCATGAACTGGGCACTCATTCCCATTCCCGGAGAACAAGGGAAAATGGTCCCAAATCAAACAGTGTTCCATTGGGCCCTGGGCCACATGAAGCGCTCTTGATTTTGGTCCCAGCAGTGCAAGCAATGGGAAAAAATAACCATGATTCCCTTGTGCACCCTGCAGTGTCAGCCCCCAGCAATGTTTATAGTCAACATCTCTCCTGAGTTCATCCTACTGTCGAATTCCTATGGTAGGTATTGCTGTCCTTATTTTTAAAGACAAGTGCCTGGGTGGCTAAGTCAGGTAAGGTTCTGTCTTTGGCTTAGGTCATGATCGAGCCCATGTCAGAATGCCTGCTCAGCTGAGAGTCTGCTTCTCCCTCTGCCCCTCCACCTGTTAGTGCTCTCTCTAAGTCTTTTTTTAAATAAGACTTTCAGGAAAGATAATGACAAGCTAGTAAGTAGCTCAGTGAGGACCCAAAGTCAGTGATGCCCTAGCCATCCCCACGTGCAGGGGCCCCTGACTTTAATACTCAGATCTGACACAGACTCTACATTCTTACAGGCCACAGGATAACTCTCCTGTGACATCCCTGTGACTCATATCTTAGTCTCGCCCCCTCTGAGGGACCTCCTCTGAGCGGCCTGCCCACTGAGTCCTCCCCACTCCTCTGAACACTCCCTGAGGGAAACCTGTCCATCACCGACTGGTTTCATCATTCCAGTTCCAGCTTAGCTTGCAGGCCTCATGCACCGAGCGTGCAAGGCTCCATGCTGGATACCTTCCACACTCCATCTCACTTCATTCTTACAACCACACGAGGGTGCAGAAGCTGTGGTCCCCATTTTGCCAAGGAGAGAACAGAGGCTCCGAGGCCTGACATGAGGTGCCATATTTGTTTGCTCTTGTGGCCCATAGACACTGTCACAAACTCAGCAGCCCACGCATCACAAATTTATTACCGTATAGTTTTGTAGCTCTAAATCTGACCCAGGTCTCATGGCGCTAAATTCAAGGTGTCAGCAGAGCCTCAAACCTTCCTGGACGCTCTAGGGGAGAATCCATTTCCTTGCCTTTTCCAGCTGCTGGGGGCCTTCCCATTCCTTGGCTCGTGGCCCATGCTTCTGTTTCCAAAACCAGCCATGGCAAGTTGAGCCCCTCCTCATATTGCATCTCTCTGACCCTTCTCTCTGGACAATGCTCCCTTCAACCATAGCCAGGGAAGGTTTTTCATTTTTAAGAACTCCTATGGTTAGACCGGGCTGCTCGGGATGGTCCAGGATAATCTCCTCATCTCAAATTTCATAGCCTTCATCCTGTCCGCAGAATCCCTTTAGCCTGGGACCACATGGCTAATAAGTGCTGGAGGCCCTGTCCCTCCTCACCCCAGCTCGTTTCCATCAGTCATTCTCTCCCTGCTCTAGTCCACCCTCCCTGTGACACCGAGTCAGCAAAGTTTATTCATGCAATTGAGTGAATTCACTAATTAATTGATTAATTAACTACTCTGTGTCTGACCAAGGCAGGCTATTCTGCAGAATAATAAACAGAGCAGATCAGGAGAAAGAGCACAGAGTAAGCCATGAAGTATTGGATTCAGGCTCTGGTTCCCCCATGAGGACATGATCTCAGGAAAATTATGTAAACTTTCTCAGCCTCCATTTCTTCGTCTGTAATGTACAAGCAACACCCCATGAGGTCCTTGGGCAAATTCTATAACCCATCCTGCATTTCGGATGTGGTGGTGGTGGCAGTGGGCTAGGCTTGACTGTCATCACCATGGTCATGATTGAGCCCATGTCAGACTGCCTGCCCAGCTGAGAGTCTGCTTCTCCCTCTGCCCCTCCTTCCAACAGCCAGAGTGATCCTTAAATCTTTGTCACCCCTCCATTCCTCCAAAAGTTTCCCATTTCACTCAGAGGAAATCCAAAGTCACCCTCAAGGCTCTCAATGCTGTACAAGATCAGACCCGGCTCAGCTGACTCCTGGCCTCCTTCCCTGGGATCCACCCACGCACTTCTGCCTCAGGGCCTTTGCCCTTGCTGTCCCCTCTGCCTAGTGCATCTTCCCCATACATCCACAGGGAACTCATCCTCACCTCCTCCCAGTCTCTGCTCCAGGGTTACTTTCTCAGTGACACCCTCCATGACCACCCTTTATAAAATAGCACCCCTTCCTTTTTTACCTCCTCATCCTGTTTGCTCATTAAACAAGCCCCTGGACCTGGCCAATCAGGATGCTGCATCACTTTGTTCCCGGTCTGTCTCTTTCCCCTAGAATATGAGCCTTTGGCTGGAGCCTCATTGCTGAGAACAGGGCCCGGCACACAGTAGGTGCTCTATGCATATCTATTGCACAAGAGAATGACCTCTTGGGCTCCTCTGGCATCCCAGGCAGAGGGGCGGAGAAGGCAGAAGGCAGCAAGCAGAGCAGATTGGGGAGGAGAGAGGACAGGGAGGCAGAGCTGTTCTGAAGGAGGAACCACCAGGGCTGCTGACAGCTGCTGGTGGGGCCCTGGCAGGGCACAGCTGGGGGCAGCTGCTCCTCTTCCCCCTTCTCCTCCCCAAAGTGCAAGAGCACCCCAGAACCACGGAGAGCGGAGCCCCGCCCCATAGCAGGCAAGAGAACTGAAAGCCAAACCTAGAATCTTCGGCACTGAAGCAAAGCCCCCAGTCTCTAGTTTACTGACCTGCTGCTTTATTTAGGCCCAGGAGATAGAAACAAGGAGGGGGCTGGGGGTTCATCCCGAGAAAAGGCACGTCGGGCCCACCCAAGTATCGGTGATAGCAACAATAGTAGGGATATGCGCCCCGATGGATTTATGTAATTTACCCCAGATGGTGCAAATGAAGCGCATTTCTTGAAGGGACTACTTACAGTTGGGGGCTGGGGGCCAAGGATCCCCACCATCGCACCCCTGAGGAGCAGGAGGAGGAGACATGGAAAAGGGGGGTGGATGGGAAGACATCATGGAGAAGCACAGCCAAAGATGCGAGCCTCTCCTTCCGCCCTCTGGTCTCCTGCGGGACCCTCCACGGCCTGGGCCCATCTGAAGTCAGGCAGGACGTGCCCTGTGAACCCTGAGCGGACAGCAGGGCCCATACAGGACCCTTGGTCCTTTTTGGTGACTGTTGGCAGGTGTCCCCAGCCCAATTCCCAGCGTCCTCGGTAAACTACTCTGTCCTCAGGTCTCAGCACAAGCACCAAAAGCACCAAAAAGGCTTCACAAACACACAGGCACACGCTCCCACACAACGTTGACACACACAGCCCATACACAACTCTCACACTAACTTACAAACTCACACACACACATACATACACCATATACACTCAGCCTCCCTCCCACGTATGACCCCCACACCCCCACAGATACACACGAATGTTCACACACACATGCCGGCTCACACTCCCACACAATCGCACTCAATAATCCACACCTTCACACACACAACTTTCACACTTGCATTTACACACATGCACGAACACACACGTCCATACTCAATCTCACACGCTAGACACACCCACCCCTCCACAAACAGACCCACTTACACACATCTGAGAGTGAGTCCATAACCTATTTATTTATTTATTTATTTATTTATTTATTTTAATTTTTTCAGTGTCCCAAGATGCATTGTTTGTGTCCCACACCCAAGGCTCCATGTAATACGTGCCTCAATACCCACCACCAGGCTCCCATAACCTCTTTTCACTATGGTCTCTGAACATCCCATAGTAGTCTCGTTCTTGTATACCTCTCCCCAGACTAAGGGCAACCTGAGGGCAGGAGCTGTGTCTCCTTATTGGCATGTGTCAATACAAGCTCAGCATGGGAGTGCAGTGATGCGGAAAGCACAGGAAGCCGCTTCTACCGAGGACCTCCCACACATGCACCTGTCTGAAGTCCCTTTCACTCACGGCCTCATTTACTCCCATGAAGAGAGTGTGGGAGTCCCTATCCTTCAAACATGAAAACGGAGGCTCCAAAAGGTTAGTAGTTTTCCCAAGACAACTCAAGTAGTGAGGTGCAGAGCTGAATGCAAACGTCCACACCTTCCAACGCCGTGTTCCCATATCTGAGTCTAGCACAGGGCCTGCCTGGTGGAGAGGTCCACGAGAGTGGCCAAAGGGAAATTTCCCTGCAGTCTCTGTGCGGGTGGAAGATTATGAGTGTGGCTCGGAACATCGTCTGCCTCCAGTCCAAAATCGCTAGGTGTGAAGTGGAATTGCTCTGGCTGATCTGCGACAGGCCTATGGGAGGGCTGGGGCTGGAACACAGTTCTCCCGATGTCCTGGGTCACCCTGACTCCAGGCTCGCTGCTGGAGCGCCGGCCTCCCACCTTCCCCACTGCACGTTGACCACGGAGGACCCCGCCAGTGCCCATCCAAGTCTGCACAAGCTCATCAGCTGGAAGTTTCACTTCTGTGCCTAGACTTTGAACGGATGTTGGCAACAGGGTCGGAAAGCTGGATTTGTGGAAACCAATTGACTCCAAATTCAGAAAATGAACCCAGAAAGAACACTGCCTTGATGGTGCAACTCTTGTTTGCCTACCATTTGACTTCTAGCAGGAAGTATTTTTAAAGGGTATTTTTCTCCCTTGCTGGCCAGTTCCTCATTGAGAAATTCTCTTTTGTGACACTTGGACATCTCAACTCCCAAAGTGATGATGGGACTTTTTTTTTTTTTTTTAATTTCCACTTCTAGGTTTGGATTCACTTCTTCATTCATCTGGAAGAGCAGAAAGGATTTCCAAATGCTTACAGAATGTCTCCTCTGAGCACCAAAGACAGGCCTTGTCCCCAGACCCTGATGGTCACCTCTTGGACCTACGTGGCAAAGATGGGATGTCCCCACCTTCTCTTCCTCTCCCCTGACCCCTACTCACACACCCTGCACAGTTTATCAGTGCCCTCCATGTCCGCCATACGTTATGAAGCAACATGATAAAATCTGTTAGATTTGGTAAGAAATAGAGTGTAACCCGATGGTGAAACTGTAAGGGGCTTCAGAGCTGAAGGGGAACATGTTGATTCTGGAAACTTCCTTACTCCCTGCCCTTTGTGGAGACCAAGAAAATAGAAACTATCACCCCTTATGGCAGCCCATTGGCAGGGTCCCCCCCCCATCCCTTATGTGGCATATTTGCCCATCACCCATCTTCCAGGCCCCTCTGGGCTCCCATCCTTTCAATGACAACAGGATGTGGCCTCCTGCTTACTCTGCCAGCCTCGCCTGATTCTCCTCCACTCAGACTCCATGCTGGACAGGACCGGGCTCCTGCTCTGCCTTCCACAGGCTGTTCTATCTTTGTCTCATGGTATTTTCTTTGCCTGTATGATTTTCCCCCTCAGGTGTATCTGGCAAGATTCTCCTCATGCTGGACTCACCCTGAACATCATTTCCCAAGCCTTGAGCTATGTGGCACCCCCTCGGAGCCCCAAGTTTCCCTCTGCTTCAGCATTTACCACCTTGTGTTGAGAACATCTGCTCTGTGGTCTACCTTTTACCTCTGAGTTCTGGGAAGACAGGGAAACCATGTCTGGCTTTTTCCCACAGCTGCCCAGCACAGGGACCAGCTTATCGTGGGTGCAGAGGGGAGCACTTGGTAGAATCTGGCTCAACACCCTTCATTTGCTCTTGTCCCCTACATATGAATGTGATTTGACCCAACCTGGGCCCAGAGAAACAGGAACTTAGACATAAGTGCCAAGTGACCAAATCCCGTAGCCCACCATGTGTGGGGCAAGAAACAAGCAGCCCAGAGCAAGAGCCCCAGGAAGCTATCAGTGGTGGGAGTCCCCAGGGCAAAATGATTCCAACAGGGAAGTGGGTGCTCGCTGTGGCAGAGGGTCCACAGGTGGTTCCAGACCGTTCCTTCCACCAGAAAAAACCAGGAGCAACTTTCCTTCAGCTTAAACCTTTCTTTCTGGTTAAAAAGGAAAGCCCTGGGCAAGTACTTCTAAGCTATTTTTATTTCTACAGCTTTCTTTAAAACCATAAAGATTCTGCTCTACCAGAATCTGTGTCCATCATCTAATTAATTTCATATCAACTCTCTGAGATTGGTATCATTTTCCCTATTTTATGAATGAGGAAACTTAAGTAGAGAAATTAAGTTGCTCAAGATCACACATCTCAGAAAGTAGAACTAGAATCCAAACCCAACTCTGGTTGGCCCCAGGGCCCTTTCTTTTACCCAAAATGTTAAACTGCCTTCTTGAATAAGAGAAAATTCTCCAAACAGGAACAAGGAGACCTGCCATGTGACTTTGGCCTGGTCATAATCACTCTGGCTCTTGATTTCCTCATCATTTCCCTATAAGTTACACTTGACTCAAGACACAGTTAACATCACTTCCCCTATAAAGCCTCTCCTGATGGCTCCATGTCATAGTCAAGGACAGCTAACCAATCCTCCTTTTGAGCTCCCACCAGCCTCTCTGCCCCAGCACCTATGCATCAGTTAGCTATTGCTGTGTAACAAACCACTCCCAAACTCAATGGCTTCAAACCAGTGGTCAGAAAACAAATCTTTTGGGTCTTGCAGATTATACGGTCTCTGTCACAACTACTCAGCTCTGCCTTTATAGCTCTAAGAAACTCTAAACAGTGCATAAATAAATGGGCTCAATTGTATTCTAATAAAACTTTATTTATAACAACTGGCAGCTTCCTGGTCCACAAGCTATAACTTGCTAATCCATGCATTGAGCAAAAAGCATTTGTTATTGCTCATGAGTCTATGAGTTGACTAAACCAATCTACTCATCTGGGCCAGGTTCAGTGGATCTTGCCTGAGCTCATTCATGCATCTGTGTTCAACTGCCCAGATGTCTGGGGGTTAGCTGGTTTAAGATGCTCATTTGCATACCTGGTAGTTGGCCTGCTCTCAGCAAAGGTGATAAAGATGACTGGGCCGTGAGTCTCTCATCACTGAGAAGGCTATCCTGGGTTTGTTCTCTTAGACACCCTGCAAAATCCCTAAAGATGGTGGAAGCACACAAGGTCAGTTGAGGCCTACACTCAAAATTGGCACAGCATGACTCCTACCACATTGTATTTGATAAAGCATTTCATGAGAGCAGACCAAGTCCAATAGGTAAGAGGCCAAGTAGCTTTGGCCTCTTAACAGGAGAAGCTGGGAACTCACGTCACAAACCATAGCATAAACCAAGGAATTGTGACCAGTCATTCCACCATAGTCAGGTGCACCTGTGTAACACACGTTACATGTATGCCTCCCACTCTTTAGACTAAGCCCCTTAAAGATGGATTTCCATATCTTACTCATTTTTCTGTCTCTAGTGCCTATCACAGGGCCTGGAACAAGGCTATTTCATCATAAAGAGATCTCAAATCCATCCATCTCCATCACTGGCACCTCTCTCTGGTTCAAGGCATTGTCAGCTCTCACCTGGCCCACTGCCACTGCCTCCTGACTACTGCGGCAGGGGGTTAACATTTACTAGGCATTGGCAAAGAGTTTACATCCACTGGAGCCAGAAAACAAGGCAAGTGCAGAGGAACGCCAAGCACATGGGATTGGAATTGGATGCTTCTCCTAACTAATATAGAGAAATAGGGCCAAAGGGGAAGTTTGGGGATTCTTGTGCCCTGGTCATGACTCTACTCCATGCTGGTCCTGGTGAAGCTCCTTTCAAGTCATCTGGGGTCAACCATAGCAGGAAAATCCAAGAAGTTACACAGCGAACCCACATGGCCAGCCAGGAACAACATGGCTTTAGCATTGAAATCGACACCCAGCTCTGCTTCTTTACTTTGCAAATAGCTTAACCTTTCCGTGCCTTATTTCACCATCCACAAAATGGAAATAAAAACAAATAACAACCTCTCATCATCAGTATAAAACTTAAAATGAAAGAGTTTATGTAAAGGATGTTGCAATAAGAGCTACGACTCATGGTGTGCTGGGACATATTTCACGTGCTGTAGCTCCTTCACTCCCTGCCATGATCCCATAAGGCAGGCCCTGCTATTAGCCCCAGTTTACAGATGAGGAAGCAGAGGCTCAGAAATGTTTCATAACTTGACCAAGTCATCCAGCTGGTAGGACATGGATCTGGGATTTGAATTCACCCTCTTTTGTTCCATAGTCTATGCTGGTTATCACTCAACATGCTCAACAAACTCCAGGTGAAATTATTATTAAGGCCCTCAGCCATCCCCAAGGTCAGGTATGCCTTCCTCTTCAATTCCTGTTTACATGTGCCTGGCCAAATGGCAAAAAAGAGACCTGTATCCCGTGCTTGACTCTGCCACTTTTTCACCCCCTGACCTTGAGCAAGCAAGGCCACCTTTCTGAAACTCAGTGGTTATCCTTTCCATAAAATGGATCTAATAATTCGTGCCACCCTAGCAGATCATCACAGGGAATAAAATCAACATAACCAACCGCACATTACAGGTTACCCAGCAATGCCTAAAACAGGGAGGGACAATGCACTTCCAGCTAAAAGAACATGGACACTGAAGGCTCCAGTGCCCACTGAGGGGCTAGCTCTCATGGAGCAGACCACCCTTGTCCAAAAGCAACCTTGTCTATGCAATGATCGGCTCACATTGAAAACTTAAGAGGCTGCCATCTGTCCTCAGAGGAGGCTCAGACGCTATTTTCCTCTTTGCTTCACTAGCTTCAGGTTGATTTTTCCTTTAAAAAAAAAAAAAAAGTTTGGCAAAGGATGTTGTCCCAAAAACTTTAAGTGGCTTGGTTTTCTTTCTTTCTTTTTCCTGATTTTTTTTTTTTTTTTTTTTTTTTGGATTGCATGCAACTTCAAACAATGGCGTCATTTACAAGCTCTACATGGCCTCCTGCCATGGGTCCCATGCTGAGCTCTGCTGTCTAAATCATTGGCTGCTGCCACTCTGACCCTGAAACCGCAGCTCTCCTCTGAGCTTGGGTCACGTGGTGTCTGAGGGCTCAGTAGTCTTGGAGTGACAGTGAGCACTAGCCAGAACTCTGATTTTCTATTTTAAATTCATCTGTTGGTATTAAATGGCCAGTGGTACATTTTTCTCTTTCTTTCCAATGAGTCTCCAAGATTCTCAAAGTTAAGCTTCATGGATCTAACCCTCCCACTCTTGATTCCTTATTCTGGGAGATGTTATAAATAAGGTTGGCCAAAGTCTACTGCCCTTAGATTTATATAGTGTGCATAGCTTGGGTGTTCTACCCTCCTGGAGTCCTGGAATTAGGATACTTTATGCTAAGACCATATGATGGAAAGGAGATACATTCAACCCTAGAAGTCATTTACATTAAAGTATGAATTGGCCTTTTTCACACATCTGAAAGCAGTTACTGGATGAAGAAGGTGGAAAGGAGGAGACTTCTGGGAGTTACAAGTGAGATGAAATACAGAGGGTGGGAAAGGAGTAGGAATAGAGGATTGTCAGATGCTGAAAATGAACTTCACCTCTGTCATGAATTTGCCTTGTGCTGGGACCATGCCAAAGCTTTACTCTGAAAGGAGGTTAACATCAGAGACCTACATATTGTGTATGAGATTTATTTTTATTTACGCTATCTAACAAATTTTATATAGCACATCTGTGTTTTAAGAGCTGTCTCTTTACAAGTATAAACGCATTTAATCCTCAGAACAACAACATTAGGTAAGTACTATTACTATCCCCATATGACAGATGAGGAAACTGAAATACAGAAAGATTGAGTAATTTGCAGGATATCACACAGCTTCTGAGGGGCAGGGCTGGAATTCAAATCCTGATAGTTTGTCCTCAAAGTCCATGCCATTAACATCTAAGCTGTAAAAGCAAAGAGATCCAAAGCCACTGTTGTAATTTTATTTTATGTTTTGGGCAAGTAAATGAGTAAACTCCTGTGATGAGTAAGTCATTTCAACATTCATCATCAAGATTGTCAGAACCAGTAATCAGAGAGCAGCTTATGAAATTGATGACATTGACTAACTCATCTTTTGACTCATTCAACAAGTATTACCAAGAAGCCTCTATGCCTTTGACCACACCAAGTAGACAATCTTTAGTGAGACGGTCATGACCCCACCTGCTCCAAGTTTACCGTCTGGACAGCACTCAGACCTCAGCTAATAATTGCAATATGCATGGCAGGTGGCAGGTGGGGGCCAACTCCCTCAAGAAGTCCTGGGATGCAGAGGGGAAGGTTTAGAGAAATTACATGGAGGCCCTCATGAATGATCAGGAGTCAGCCAGATGAGGAGGGAGGGGCAGAGGGAACCACACAGAGAGAGCACATACAAAGTCCCAGTAATGATGGCAAGCATGATGGCTGGGAAAACAGAATGGTGAGTGAGGCTGGTGGGGTGGGGGAGGGGAGGACTGTGAGGAGAAGGTGGGGACTAAAGGCAGACAGACAGCATGATGGGATGATCAGGCCATGTGGCCCCTAATGCAGCACTAAGGCTTATCCTGAAGTCAAAGGGGAGTAGACAAGGGAAGACCTGAGGGGTCTTAAGGCAGTTAGGACCCAGTAGAGGTGTGAGAAGGAGAGGACCTGCAGGCAGGCTTCCAATGACTGTCGGGAGCAAAAGACCTCTAGATCTGTGGGATGATTACAAAAGACTATGCCTGATCACAAGTTAAATATAACAGTTTACCTCAGACACCCCGCTTCTCCTTGAAACAATACAGATTTGGCAAAGAAAACACATAAAAGAAATAATCTCCAGTGGTGAAGAAAGAAGCCAAACTAAAGAGTCTCTTCAATTACAGATTAGAAGATATGTGTTTCTGGTTAATTTTCATTTCTCTGGAGCCCCATCAGCATAGAACAAAAGGGGGTCACATTCAGGAAACTAAGTGATGCCAGGGGATTGCCCTGCCCCACCAGGGCGGGTCAAAAGCTCAGTCCCTCCTCTCAGATCCAAGGAGGCCTGGGCCTGCCTCCCATGCACAAGCCAGCTCTCCCACTGATATCCACTCACCTTTTCTTTGCCACTTAATGTGTCCTTCCAGGCCCTCCCTGGTGGCCTCTGTCCATCACAAGGCTGCTCATCCTGCTGAGATTGCCTTTGCTCTTGCCTCCTGTCCACAGACCCAGGCTGCTTCCTAGCCTGCTCTCTGCTGCACCGTGAGCATGTGGTATTGAAAGCGCTCCAATGCAGCCACCAAGCTGAGCAAGCACGCAGCCTTATATCCTTGGGAACCTGTAGGCCTGGGTTGTCCACTTCCCTGACAAGCTTATTTTGAGTGCCTGCCAAACGTGGGGCACTGGAAAAACAGGGATGGATGAGACCCATTCCTGTCCCTGAAGGGAGCCTAGCCTCATGGAGGAAGGGAGGGCTCTTCCGTGGAGCTCTCTCCCTTTTGAAGAAAGCCTGACACCCAAGCACTGGCATGAGTAGAACATCACCGGGAGGCATTCCAGGAAGAGAGCTCATCCAAGGTACCATCTCAGCCTCCTCTACCAGGAGAGCAGATCTCCCCCATAAATGCAAAGGAGCACCCCGACACTGCTCCATCTTGAGCTGAGATACAGGAACAGCAACAGTAAGAATAATAGTAATCGACTATGTTCTAGTCAACCAACTCTGTACAGTGAAATTTTCTGTGATCATGGAAACATTGTATATCTATGCTATCTAGTATACTGGCCACTAGCCCCGTGTGGCAAGTGTGCACTTAAAAGGTGGCTAGTGAAAATGATGAACTGATTTTTTTAATTTTAGTTCATTTAAATAGCCACATGTGATCAGTGGCTGCTGTATTAGACAGCACAGTGCATGATATTGTGCTAAGTAATTTATGGGCAATAAATTAATTCTACTGTTGGTGGGAATGCAAGCTCGTGCAGCCAATCTGAAAAACAGTATGGAAATTCCTCAAAAGGTTGAAAATAGGGCTTCCCTATGACCCAGAAATTTCACTACTGGGTATTTACCCACAGATATAAATGTAGTGATCTGAAGGGGCATGTTCACCCTAACATTTGTGGCAGCAATGCCCACAGTGCCAAACTATGGAAAGAGCCCAGATGTCCATCACCAGATGAATAGATAAAGAAGATGTAGTACACACACACACACACACACACAGGAATATTACACAGCCATCAAAAAACGAAATCTTGCCATTTACAATGACATGAAATAAGTCAATCAGAGAAAGGCAATTATCACATGATTTCACTCATAAGTGGAATTTAAGAAACAAAACAGAATCATGGGGAAAGGATGGAGGAGCAAGATGGCGGAGCAGTGGGAGACCTAGATATCATCAGGTCCCAGGAGTTCAGCTGCATGGTTATCAAACCAGTCAGAATACCTACAGACTCAACAGGAAATCGAAGAGAAGAAGAGTGACAATTCTAGGAACACAAAATTGACCACCTTCTGGATGGTAGGACGCGTGGAGAAGTGAATCAGAGGCAACATTTGGGAAGACAGAGCATGGGGGTTGTAGCCAGCTCCTCCCGGGCAGCAGTAGAGCACAAAATCAGAACTTTTAGAAATTGGCTCCACTGAGGGACGTTGTCCCAGAGGCTAAGCCAGGGTTGGAGCCCTCATGGGGACAGTGTGATCTCAGGACCCAAGGGGTCACAGGAGGACCAGGGTGCCTGGGCATGGTAGAGCTCAGATATTGGAGCAGGGAAGCCGGCTATAGAGATAGGGCCTCAGAGAGGGCTCTCAGCTTGGGCTTACCTTAAACCATGATCCGAGGCACAGTCAGGCCACAGCTCTTCAAGCAGGGACCCCACAAGTGGCAGATCCAGGAAGATCTCCTTCTTCCTCCACGGGGAGGGGCAGCCCAGGAGCACACTGAAGGAATCTGTTGGGTTTGGAGACTCCATACGGCGCTGCGCACCAGGGATAGAAATGCTCAGTCATTTCTATCTGGGTGAGCATGGAGCTCAGCGGGAGACCAGGGAGATGAAAGTGATTGCTTTTCTCTGGGGTGCACTGGGGAGTGGGGCCTAGGCTCTTGGCTCCTCTGGGCCTGAGACTGGGAGACCACCATCTTCATCCCCTTCCTCCAAAGCTGTATGTAAAGCATTCAGGGAACAAAAGCTCCTGAGATCAACCTGAGCCTAACCCCTGGCAAGGGCAGGGCAGTTCTGCCTTGGGCAAAGACATTTGAAAATCACTGCAACAGGCCCCTCCTCCAGAAGATCAGTGAGAACATCCAGCCAAGACCAACTTTACCAATCAATGAGAACTGTGGAACTTTAGGGAATGCACCAAGTAGAATTCATGGCTTTTTCCCAATGATTCTTTTGTCTTTCAAAGTTAATTTTTTTAATTTTATTTTTTTCTTATTCTATTTTTTAAATTTTTCTTCCTTCTTATTTTAACCCTTTTAACTATTTTTTTATCAATACCTTTTTAAAAAATCTTTTTTAATTTTCATTGTTATCGTTATAGTCTATCCCTTCTTTGTATTTAACCTTATTTTCTGTATACATATAAGTTTTTCTTTCTTCAATATTTTGGGATACAGTTTCTTCTAACACATCAAAATACACCCTAAATCTAACACATGGCTTTGTTCTAGTCTCCAGTCTGATTACATTCTTCCTCTTTTTTTTTTCTTTTTTCAACCAACTTCTTATCTTATCAATTCCTTTATTAGAATCGTTTTTAATTTTCATCTTTATAATCATATTCTACCCCATCACTGTGTTTATTCTTACTTTGTATACATATGTTTTTTTCTTTCTTTAAAATTTTGGGAGACAGCTTCTTTTAACAGACCAAAATATACCCCAAATCAAGTGTGTGGCTCTGTTCTATTCACCAGTCTAATCATATATATAGAGAGAAATAGATATAGATTTTTTTTCCTTTCTTCTCCTCCTGGTTTCGGGTCTCTTCTCATTTGGTTAGTGTATATTTTTCTGGGTTCGATGCTACCATTTTAGTATTTTGTTCTCTCATTTATCTGGATAAAATGGCAAGGTGGAAAAACTCACATCAAAAAAAAATTAAAAAGAACAAGAGGCAGTACCAACAACTAGGGACCTAATCAATATGGACATCAGTAAGACATCAGAACTAGAGTTCAGAATGACAATTATCAAGGTGCTAGCTGGGCTCAAAAAAAGCATAGAAGATATCAGAGAGTCCCCTTCTGGAGAAATAAAAGAACTAAGATCTAATCCAAGTTGAAATCAGAAAAACTAGTAATGAGGTGCAATAAAAAATTGAGGCTCTTACTTCTAGGGTAAACAAGGCAGAAGAGAGATTTAGTGAAATAGAAGACCAAGTGATGGAGAATAAAGAAACTGAGAAAGAGAATGATAAACAACTATTGACCACAAGGGGAGAATTCAAGAGATAAGTGATACCATAAGACAAAACAATATTGTAATAATTGGGTTCCCAGAAAAAGAAGAAAGAGAGGGGCAGAAGGTATATTGGAGCAAATTATGGCAGAGAATTTCCCTAATTTGGCAAAGGGAACAAGCATCAAAGTCCAGGAGGCACAGAGAACACCCCTCAAAAATCAATAAAAATAGGTCCACACCCCATCATCTAATAGTAAAACTTAAAAGTCTCAGCAACAAAGAGAAAATCCTGAAAGCAGCTCGGGAGAAGAGGTCTGTAACCTAGAGTGGCAGAAATATTAGCTAGGTAGCCACCCTATCCACAGAGACCTGGCAGACCAGAAACACCTGGCATGATATAGTCAGAACACTAAATGAGAAAAATATGCAGCCAGAATACTATATCCAGCTAGGCTGTCATTGAAAACAGAAGAAGAGGTTAAAAAAAAATAAAAATTAAATTAAAAAAAGCTTTCAGGACAAACAAAAACTAAAAGAATTTACAAACACCAAACCAGTCCCACAGGAAATATTGAAAGGGGTCCTCTAAGCATAAAGAGAGCCTAAAAGTAACAGACCAGAAAGGAACAGAAACAATATACAGTAACAGTCACCTGCAATACAATAGCACTAAATTTATATCTTTCAATAGTTACCCTGAATGTAAATGGGCTAAATGCCTCAATCAAAAGACACAGGGTATCAAAATGGATTTTAAAAAAAAAAGACTCATTGATCCATTGATATGCTTTCTGCAAGAGACTCATTTTAGACCCAAAAGACACCTCCAGATTTACAGGGAGTAGATGGAAAAAATTTACCATACTAATGGACATCAAAAGAAAGCTTATATGAGATAAATTACATTTTAAGCCAAAGACTTTAGTAAGAGATGAGGAAGGACAGTATATCATAGTTAAAGGGTCTGTTCAACAAGAAGATCTAGCTATTGTAAATATCTATGCCCCTAACATGGGAGCAGCCTAATATATAAACCAATTAATAACAAAATTAAAGAAACACATTGAACATAATACAATAATAGTAGGGGACTGTAACACCCCCTCACTGAAATGGATATATTATCTAAGCAAAAGATCAACAAGGAAAAAAGGCTTTAAATGACACCCTGGACCAGATGGACATTATACATTTAGAATATTCCATCACAATGCAACAGAATACACATTCTTCTTTAGTGCACATGGAACAGTCTCCAGAATAGATCACATCCTAGGCCACAAATCAGGTTGTAACCAGTATCAAAAGATTGGAATCATTCCCTGCATATTTTCAAACCACAATGCTTTGAAAATAGAACTCAACTACAAGAGGAAATTTGGAAAGAATACAAATATATGGAGGATAAAGAGCATATAGGTCAACTAGAAAGTTAAAGAAGAATTTTAAAAAATTCATGGAAACAAATGAAAATGAAAACACAACTGTTCAAAATCTTTGGGACACACAAAGGCAGTTCTGAGAGGAAAATATATGGCAATACAAGTTTTTCTCAAGAAACAAGAAAGGTCTCAGTACACAATCTAACCCTACACCTAAAGGAGCTGGAGAAAAAACAGCTAAAAAAGCCTAATCCCAGCAGGAGAAGAGAAATAATAAAGATCAGAACCGAAATCAATAAAAATAGAAACCAAAAGAACACTGGAACAAAACAATGAAACCAGGAACTGCTTTTTTGAAAGAATTAACAAGATTGATAAACCCCTGGCCAGATTTATCAAAAAGAAAAGAGAAAGGATGCAAATTAATAAAATAATGAATGAAAGATGAGAGATCACAACCAACATCAAAGAAATACAAACAATTATAAGAACATTATGAGCAACTATATGCCAGCAAATTTGATAATCTGGAAGAAATGGATGCATTCCTAGAGACATATAAACCACAAAAACTGAACCAGGAAGAAAAAGAAAACCTTAACAGACCCATTACCAGTAAGGAGATTGAAGCAGTCATCAAAAATCTCCCAACAAACAAAAGCCCAAGGCCAGATGCATTCTCAGGGGAATTCTACCAAACATTTAAAGAGGAATTAATACCTATTCTCCTGCAACTGTTCCAAAAAATAGAAATGGAAGGAAAACTTCCAAACTCATTTTATGAGGCCAGCATTGCCTTGATCCCAAAACCAGACAAAGTCCCCATCAAAAAAGGAGAAGTACAGACCAATATCCTTGATGAACACAGATGCAAAAATTCTCATCAAAATACTAGCCAATAGAATCCAACAGTACATTAAAAGGATTATTCACCATGACCAAGTGGGATTTATTCCTGGGCTGCAAGGTTGGTTCAACATCTGCAAATCAATCAACGTGATACAGTACATTAATAAAAGAAAGAACAATATGATTCTCTTAATAGATGCTGAAAAAGCATTTGACAAAGTACATTATCCTTTCTTGATCAACGCTTCACAGTGTAGGAATAGAAGGTACATACTTCAATATCATAAAATCCATCTATGAAAAACCCACAGCGAATATCATTCTCAATGGGGAAAACCTGAGAGCTTTTCCCCTAAGGTCAGGAACACAGCAGGGCTGTCCACTATCACCACTGCTATTCAACATAGTACTAGAAGTCCTAGCCTCACCAATCAGACAACAAAAAGAAATAAAATACATCTGAGTCAGGAAAGAAGAAGTCAAACTCGCACTCTTCATGGATGATATGATACTTTATGTGGAAAACCCAAAAGACTCCACTCCAAAATTGCTAGAACTCATACAGGAATTCAGTAAAGTGTCTGGATATAAAATCAATGTACAGAAATCAGCTGCATTTCTATACACCAACAGCAAGACAAAAGAAAGAGAAATGAAGGGGTCTATCCCATTTACAATTGCACCCCAAACCATAAGATACCTAAGGATAAATCTAACCAAAGAGTTAGAGAATCTGTACTCAGAAAACTATAAAGTACTGATGAAAGAAATTGAGGAAGACACAAAGAAATGAAAAAATGTTCCATGCTCATGGATTGGAAGAACAAATCTTGTGAAAATATCTATGCTACTTAAAGCAATCTACACATTTAATGCAATCCCTATCAAACAACCATCAACATTTTTCAAAGAAATGGAAAAGATAATTCTACAATTTATATGGAACCAGAAAAGACCCTGGATAGCCAGAGGAATGTTGAAAAGAAAACCAAAGTCAGCAGCATCACAATTCCAGACTTCAAGCTCTATTATAAAGCTGTAATCATCAAGATGGTATGGTACTGGCACAAAAACAGACACATAGATCAATGGAACAGAATATAGAGCCCAGAAATGGATCCTCAACTCTATGGTCAACTCATTTTCAACAAAGCAGGAAAGAATGTCCAATGGAAAAAAGACAGGCTCTTCAACAAATGGTGTTGGGAAAATTGACAGCCACATGCAGAAGATTGAAACTGGATCATTTCCTTACACCACACACAAAAATAGACTCAAAATGGATGAAAGACCGCAATGTGGGATAGGAATGCATCAAAACCCTTGAGGAGAACACAGGCAACAACCTCTTCGACCTCAGCCACAGGAACTTCTTCCTAGAAACATCGCCAAAGCAAGGGAAGCAAGGGCAAAAATGAACTACTGGGACTTCATCAAGATTAAAAGCTTTGGCACAGCAAAAGAAGCAGGCAACAAAACCAAAAGATGACCAACAGACTGGGAGAAGATATTTGTCAATGACATATCAAATAAAGGTCTAGTATCCAAAATCTATAAAGAACTCCTGAAACACAACACCCAAAGAACAAATAATCCAATCAACAAATGGGCAGAAAACATGAACAGACATTTCTACAAAGAAGACATCCAAATAGTCAACAGATCCATGAAAAAGTGTTCAACATCATTTGGCATCAGGGAAATAGAAATCAAAACCACAGTGAGATACCATGTCACACCAGTCAGAATGGCTAAAATTCACCAGTTAGGAAATGACAGGGGTTGGCGAAGATTTGGAGAAAGGGGAATCCTTCTACATTGTTGGTGGGAATTCAAGCTGGTGCAGCCACTCTCAAAAACAGTGTGGAGGTTCCTCAGAAAGTTGAAAGTAGATCCTATGACCCAGCAATCCCACTATTGGATATTTACCCTAAAAATATAAATGTAGTAATCTAAAGTGGCACATGCACCCAAATGTTTATAACAGCAATGTCCACAATAGCCAAACTATGGAAAGAACCTAGATGTCCACTAATAAATGACTAGATAAAGAATAAGTGAATTTTATATACATATATAATGGAATACTATGTAGTCATCAAAAAAAACGTAATCCTGCCATTTGCAACCACATCAACAGAACTAGAGGGCAATATGCTAAGCAAAATAAGTCAATCAGAGGAAGATAATTATCAAACGATCTCTTTGATATGAGGAATTTGAAGGGCAAGGCAGTGGGTCGTGGGGGGGGAAAGGAGGCAAAAAATGAAACAATATGGGATTGAGGAGGGAGATAAACCATAAGAGACTCTTAATCTCAGTAAACAAACTGAGGGTTTCTGGGGGGGTGAGGGGAAAGGATAAGGTGGCTGGGTGATTGACATTGGGGAGGGTATGCACTATAGTGAGTGCTATGAATTGTGTAAGACTGTATCCCTGAAGAAAATAATACATTATATGTTAATTTTAAAAAAAAGAAGAACAGAAGATCATAGGGGAATAAAGGAAAAAATAAAACAAGATGAAACCAGAGAGGAAGACAAACCAAAGAAACTCTTAATCTCAGGAAACAAAGTGAGGGTTTGGGGGTGTGTGGAGGGATGGAGTAAATGAGTGATGGACATTAAGGAGGGCACATGATCTAATGAGCCGTGGGTATTATACAAGACTGATGAAGCACAGGCCTGTACCTCTGAATCCAATAATAACCTTATATGTTAATTAATTGAATTTAAATTTTAAAATGTTATAAAAATTAATTAGTTCAAGCAATGAACAATAAGATAAGTGTGATTATCATCTCCCTTCTACAGATGTGGAAAGCAAGGCCCAGAGAGGTTAGATAATTTGCCCAAGGCACTCAGTAAGTATAGAGCCAAGATTCAAATCCCAGAGACTAAGCCTGAAAAGAAGAAATAGTTCCCTCACTGTTCATTCATTCATTCATTCCAAAGACACATAGTTGTACTCATTGTGAGTCATGCACTCTGCTATGTGGTGGGGATATAGAGATAAATGGGATGGGGCCCTTGGTCATGGGGAATAATCTAAAGAAGGAGACAGACAAACTAAAGGAAACCTTCACACCAAGAGACACCTACCATGTTCAAGGTCTAGGGCTAGGGAGCCCTCAGCTGGGACTGCTAACCCAGTATAGGGATGTTGGGGGGGGGGGGTTCTTGAAGATGAGCATGATTTCTGTATTCACAAACAGAAGCCCTGGCCAGGTCTCTCTACTTCTTTCAAGGTGCCTCCTCCCTAGGATGAGGACTGCCTGAGAGGAAAGAGGTAGACAGATCCAGAGAGGGGGGCATAAGGTCACTCCTGTCTTATGAAGCTCATGAGACACTCAGCAACTTGAAACCTCCTGTGACATACCCTCAGCTGTCCAAATTGCCCTTTGGTAAACCATTCAGACTCTGGCTTCCAGAACTTTCCATCTAAGATTTGCATCTTCCAGAGCCTAACCTAGCACTCAAGAACAGGCCTGCAAGAAATGTGTGCAGCTTTAGTATCAGCTAGACCCAGTTCAAGTCCCAGCACCACCACACAGTGGCCTGGCGACCCTAAGCAATCTTTTTGTAGTCTTCTGAGCCTCAGTTTTCTTATCTGAAAAACTGGGATAATAATTTATTTTCCAGGTTTTTTTATAAGGCTTGAGTATGTATGAGGCCCTGATATTTTGTGAGCCTTTAATAGATGGATAATATTATTATGAAAATAATTATTGATGAAAGCTAAAAGCAGACCACGTCCCCTTGCTCCCCAGTCCTTCCCACCAGGACCCTGAGGCAAAGGAGGACAGCCAGAGTGTGCAAAGTGGCTGAGTGTGTGGAGACCTGGGGTCCTGTCTGAACTTGATCACTCTCTTGTATAAAATTGGATGCGTTCTATCCCTACTCAGTTTCCTCATCTGTAAAATGGGACTACTTGCGTAGACTTGGCAATCTTATGAGCAAATGCGTAGCAGAACAGGGCAAGGATAAAACAGAAATGAGCTACGGGACACTGACACAGGAGCACCTATCATTCAGTCCCTGTGGACAGTTGCCAGATGGGAAGGCCAGCTTAACGGCTCCCAGATATTCTGATTTTCATCAGAAGCAGTACATCTGGATTTTTAAAGAATCTTGACTTATTAAAAAAAAAAAAAGGTAACTATTTGCAGCTTTTAATCTTTTGAAACACCATAAAGTTTAACAAGCAAGTCTTCAAGCCCAGGCTAATCCAATGGCTGCCATTTAAGCACCTGCAGACCAGATAACCTCTCAGGGCCTCTCAACCCCGATGGGCAGCAATTCAGCCCCCCACCCCCACCCTAGCTCCACTGCCCTCTTTCTTTGTTTCTGAGAAAATACATCTTTCAGGTCCCCTTTTCAGTTCCTTCCCCCATGTGCGTCACAAAGCTACACGGCCTCAAAGGGTGCCCTACTGAGGCCCAGGACTCCCTAGAACCCTAGAGAAATGAATCCTAACAAGTTCTCCTCGCATTTCCAGAAGCCTCTGCCCCTCTCAGTTCCCAGTTCCAGTTTGTGACGACTGATCTCCTACACTGACCTCACTCCCCACTTCACCAAATGGAAAGGATTGATGAAATCATCATTTCAGCCCCAACACAGTGGAGCAGGTGTGAAAACCAAGGCTGAGCTGGCAGCCAGAGGGTACTGAGAGCCATCAACATGCCAGGCAACACTCATCGCACCGAACCTATAAAGTATGTGCTATTATCATCATTTTGCAAGTGAGAACAGAGGTTCCAAGAGGATGAGTAACTTACATGAAGTCAACTAGCTAGTAGGTGGCACCACTGAGACCCAGCAGGATCTGGCTCCAGACCTTCATGCTTGTAAGTTGTGTCCTCTCTGAGGCTGAAATGTCAGCCTCCTCTTAACCCTTCACAGGCTCCCCAGCCCAATCAGGAGGAAGTCCAGCCTCCAGGTTGGGTCTGTCTGATCCGATCCAGCTCTGCTTACGGGCACCATGCTCCTTCCCTTCATGGAATTGTGAGTGCCTCTGCATCTTTGTACATTCTGACCTCTCTGCCTAAGATCCTCTTCCCTCCCTTCCCTGAGTGATGAGGTCCACTACTGACCCTTCAAGGCATCCTCCCTGTGAAGTCATCCTGTCCTTCCTGTAACTGCTTGCCATGTACATTTCATCATTTCAGGGCTCCCACTGGACAAGCATCATGCCATATATTTGTCTCTTCCATGGGACTAGAAACTCGTTGAGGGCAGGGCTAGGGCTTACTCATCTAGCCCTGACAACACCACAGGCTCAACACATGCTGTCCAGGGAGACCTACTCTGAATGCCTTCCCTTGTCCTGCCTGTATTCCTTACATGTTGGGGTTTGCCTGACCCCAGAAGAACCGAGATACCATGACTGGGGGACTTTGTCGTTCTGTCCACCAATGGCGTCACCCTGTATCAGCTTACTAGGACTGTCACAACAAAGGACTACAGACTTAAGCCACAGAAATCCATTTTCCCACAAATCTAGAGGCAAGAAGTCCAAGATCAAGGTGCTGGCAGATGGATTTCCTCTGCTACCTCCCTGCTTGGCTTTACATAGCCCTCTTCTCCTGGTGTCTCCGGGGTTTTCCTTCTGTGTGCATCTGTGTCCTAGACTCCTCTTCACATAAGGACACTAGTCAGGTGGGATTAGGACCCATCCCAATAAATTCGTTTCACCTTAATGACCTCTTTAAAGGCCCTGTGTCCAAATACAGTCACATTCTGAAGTTAAGACTTCAACATCTGGGTTGGGGGCTTGGGAGAAGACACAGTTCAGGCCATAACCGACCTCAATTTCCCTCCTTCTTCCTGCTTTCCAAAACAACCCATATGCAGCTAGAATCATTAACAATCAGTCTGGGAGAGCCCTTTATGGGCTTCCAGCCCAAACTTCAGATTTCACAAATGGGAAAACTGAGCCACATAGAGGGAAAGTAGCTTGCCACCAAAATCACCCCACAAATTACATCAAAACTGATGATTGGTCCAAGAGTCTTCCTGTGATCCCCATATCCATTTGTAAAGACCATTTTTGCTATTTTGAGGACCCCTTTCACCTGCAGAGCCGAAAGTGGGCTGATTGGAGTCAGGAGCAGATTTCCTGCCAGTAACTCCCTTCCCTGGTCCTGCTCAGTGAAGGCCAGGCCTCTAAAGTTGTTTCTGGTCACCGGTGAGGTGTCCACAAGATATCCTGGTCAACTTGACCTCAGAGCTCCCAGAAAGTGAATTTGATTAAAGTATCAAGTGTTGGATTTTCTCCTTCCAGTTTAGAGAGTGTCCATTTAAAGGGCCCTCTTGCCACCCCATACGCTTCCCAGGACCTGAGAGCCATCACCATCACCCTGGAGGCCTGAGGATCAGCACCTGCCCACTTTGTCCTACAGCCACTTGAAACCTGCACCACTCAGGCCAGGGCTGCTCACTTCTGTCTAGTCCAGTCCTTTTCAGAGCCAGCCTCAATACATCTACACGGAGAATCCTTCCACAGCTCCACATGCCCCAAACTGCTTGGGTTCAATATTTTCTCTAGCACTTTCTAGCTATGCAATTACAGAAAAATTAAATAGCCTCTCTGTGGGGGATAAGAGCAAGACTTTCCTTATGGAATTATGCGTATTAAATTAGTTGGTATGTGTACAGCACATGGAATAGTGCCTAGAATATATTCAGCTCCATGTAAGTATTTCTTAAATACATATATACATGCCCCTCATTCCACCCAACACACCCAACACAACAACAACAAGCTTCCCTAAGAACCTACAATGTACAGAGCACAGTCCCTGGCAGGAAAGGGCTTCTAGAAGCAGGTATACTTGACGAGGGCCTTGAAGGTCAGGGAGAAACTCATGGGATGTGGGCAGAGCTGGAACAGTGCAAGTAAAGGGAAGATCATGAATAGGGTCAGAGGGCTTAAGAGCCCATGGTGTTGGGCAAACACTGGGTGTGTTTCTGAACTAAGATTCTGAACAGAAGGGGGAGGTTGTGGACCTGAGGTTGAAAGGACAGGAGACCAAATCTTGGAAAAGTAGGATGATGATGTGACAGGCCTTGAGCATGTGGAATACTGGGAATGCACCACATACGTGTCCCTTCCTGGGCCTTGCTTCTCCTGGTCTTGTCCCTGTTCACACTGCACATTTCATCTCCGTTCCAGCTCAGCACTAGGCCTGGGATACAAAACTGCATAGGATGTATGTAGTCTCTGCCCTAGAAACAAGCACAAAGTCAAGAGGGAGAGGGGGCAGCTAATTGCCAGTTTGAGAGTGGTATAAAGGAAGAATGAGACCTTGGATGTGGAGCAGCTCCAGCTGAATGTGGGAGGTTGGGGGGGGGCCTTTCCAGAAGATGGGACACTGGAGCACCGTGGTGAAGGGCACCTGAGCCTTTTCAATAGGGTAAAGTTAGGAATGTTCCAGTCTGTGAGTAGGCACCAGAGCATGAAATGCAGCCTGGCATGGCTGGAGCAAAGGGCACATAGGGGCCAAGAGGCAAGGGATAGGGCTTTGGGGTAGGAAGGGACCAGAGCTGGTGGGGCCTTGTGGGACAGGACAAAAAATCAAATCATACCATCATCCAGGAGGCAATAGAAGTGGACTCTAGAGGTGGACTATGGAGAGGGGAAGGGCATAAACATAGCTACAGTTTAGAGAAAAACCCTGTTGATTCCCCCAGCATTGGAGCCTGAGACAAGACAGTGAGTAGGGGTGGTTTATGGATGAGATGACCCCAAGAAGCAGCGGTGACAGAGTGAGGAGAGTGAGTTGAGAATGGGGGTAAAACTAGAAGGGGTGTGTTACTGAGCTGGTTACCCCTGAGAACTGCAGAACTCAGTCCAGCAGGACTCTCTGAGAAACCATTAATGACCTTCATACTGTCACCATTTTCAGTCCCCAGTGCTTGAAACTTGTTTTGGGAGGCATTAACTCCCTCTCCACCCCATTGATCTTCCAGGAACAGAGGCTGACTGGCCTTCCCCTGACTGTGGTTTTGAACAAGACTTACAGGTTTGAAATAGGACAGTCACAGCCCTCATGGAACTGTCCTTGTTGCCATGCTGAAATCAGGTGGTCTAAGGGAGGCATGTGGGGAACAGAAACATCTGCAGCTATCCTCCTGGGTATAAGATGCATCTGTGAGAATTACGTTCTGTTGCAAACAACAGAAAAACAAAGATAGATGACAGATAGATAGATGATAGGTAGATAATAAATTGATGGGTAGATAGATGGAAGGATGGGTGGATCAATGGATCTATGGATTAGATGGATGGGTGAGCGGATGGATGGATGGATGGATGGATGGATGGATGGATGGATGGCTAGACTGGATTGATGGTAGGTAGATAGGTTGCAAGGGAAAATGAGATCACAAGAGAAACTGGGAAGCAATGGTAGGGGAGGTTGGAGGAGAACCAATAGTCAAAGGAGAAGTGAGCTCAGTGTCAAATGTGACCCTCATAGTGTTAAAAGAAGGGCTATGAGACCTTCACTGGATTTACTGCAAGAAGGTCACTGATGACCTCGGTGAGAGAAGTTCCATGTTGTGGAAGAAGCCAGATTACAATGGATGGAAGTGGAGAAATGAGTGGGAGGTGAGGAAGTGGAGACAAGTGCTTTCTCCCACATCTCCCCCTAAAAACCCTGGTCAAATGTCACCTCCTCCACAGACTTTCTCTGAAACTCTGTTCGTCTGTGCTCCCTCAACTCTGTTCAACTCCACCCCAAAGAAAGCAGTTGGCCACAAATCATGGTTGAGCTCCCAGTGTCAGGGTCCATGACTCTGGACATTCACAATGTCATGGAAAGAACACTGGACATAAAGTCTAAAAACATGGACTCAAAGTCTAAAAAAACATCCAGCCAACCTCCTCCAAGTTCCTAAGAAATAAACGTCTTGTCTGACTTGGTCAAGAACAGTTTCTGACGCCTTGTCCAGTGCTCACTGCCCCAAACTAAGAAAAGCTGCCCCTCCAGTTACCATCCAGTTGTGTAGCCTCCTACCATGTCAGTATCCAGTCAAAGTCCTCAGTGCACCCTCCCACTGCCCTTGTCTACTTCCTTAGCCATGAGAAAATGTAGGAGCATGCAATGATCATGGATATCCCTCTTTCCTACCATCTCTAGGACTGGTCATGGCCAAAGGCAACCTCTGTTACTAAATAATAGCCAAGTTATTCCTGGGGGCTCCCCAAGGAGCCCGGCTGTTCCCACCTCACTGGGCTGTGCTGTCACTGCTCAGACCTGTCACTCCTGGGTGAGTCAGCTCAGCCTTGCCTGACCACTGAGGCCAAGGCGCCACCAGGGCTCCATCACTAGCAGGAAGAATCATGCCAAGGCAGCCACAAAGAGGGCCACTTCCTGCGTAGAGGGCGCTGTTCTAGCATGGTACTTTCATCACCTCGGCCCTACAACAGCTCAGTGAGATGTGTGATATTCCTCTCACTTTATGAACAAGGGACCCAGAAAAGATCCATCCCTGGAATAACTGGGCATCTTCACATCCAGATCTCTCTTCTTGGCAAAATTATGAAAGAACGAGCATGGCAGGAGAAGGTAATGAACACTTTTCCTGAGTACCTTGTGTTTGCCAAGAGATTTGTCCTATTGGATCCTTGCAAGAGTTGGCCGGGGCATGTGTTACGGATGAACAGACTGAGTTTGGAGAGAGTGAGGGTTGCCCAGCAGGTCAGGACTGACGCCCAGGCTATGATTTACACCCAGGCCACTTCTTCTGCTTAACCTGCTTGAATCTTCTCAACTCTGCAGGCAATGTTATCCCCATGACACAGATGAGAAAGCTAAGACTCCAGAGAGTCAGAACACCTTGCTCGAGGTTGCTGTGTAATTTGTGAGATCTGAAGGCTCGGTGTAGGGCAGCGGAGGATGGAGTGAAGGTGGGGGAGCTAGGATCCAAAGCAAGGTTTCTGATTTGCAGCCTGTTAACAGCAGGTAGGGAAGGTAGAATTGGGGAACAGGAGGCTTTTCTCTGCCCTTCAGTTGTGCCATGGCCTCTGTGGCTTTTACCTCCCCTCCCCCACTGCTTTGGTACCTCCAACATAGCTTCCCCCTCACCACCCGTCCTCTGACCTCCTTGCTCTCCATGGGGAAAGGGAAGAAGGAGGAAGGTAGGCATGACAGTGCTGATGGCTGTGCACCTTCTCAGCTTCCTCTGCCCAGCTATGCTGCCACTCTGAGCCTGCATGAGGCTTGCAGTGGGCAAAGGATGGGTTGGCTTCTGGAAAAGTGATTCATTCACCTTTCACAGAAAGAAAGCAGAGTTTCTTATTTTCTGGACCCAAACCAAGGTCACCTTTGTGTACCCCTGCCCTCTGGGGTGATACCCAGTCTGGAAATCTGCACCTTTTGAGACTTCAAACCTGTCCACTGTCCTGCTCAGTAGCACCGACCATCGCAGCCCAGGACCATCCTCCAGGTCCTACTTGCAGGGAGACGCTTTCAGTCTCCGCTCAGGATTCCGAGAACCAGCCCCACCTCCCATCTGTAATGACAGGAAGCCCATACCTTGACGGTTTTCACCACACACCTCCCCACCTGCCCAACACTGAAAGTGGCCTGTTCCCAAGAAAGGGAGGGTGAGTGCCTCACCCTGGGAAACATCTGGGAACCATTCCAGAGAGTATCTAAATAAATCCAAATGCTTTGGGGCAGCCATCTGAGAAGTAAAATATAGTGAGGGAAAGAGGACCCACAGATATCAGAGGAGGACAAATGTGGATTCCAACTCTGACAGCGGCGAGGTGCTTGAGAGCTGGAGGGCCCTCCCCCTCTGAGCCTCTGCGTTCTCACCTGTACCACAGGCCTGGTTATCATGAGTGTTGAAGGTCAGTGCAGTAACTCCGCTCAGGGCTGTGTGAAAGCAAACATCACAGAAGAAAATGCCTGGAGCTTTGTTCAATCCCCTTCACCTGCTTTCTGAGGCCATTTCATTATGTGATCCTGCAGCTTCCCACGAGTCCTGCACCCGGACCCAGCATCCCTAATGCCCCTTGAACTGTGGACATCTTTGAACATCTTTCTAGACTTCCATTCATTCTTTCTAGATGTCCCTTCATCTGTCATCCCTAGGACATCTTGGGATCTTGAACATCTTTCTAGACTTCCATTCATTCTTTCTAGACGTCCCTTCATCTGTCATCCCTAGGACAAATGTCTTTTACCACTACATCAAATTATTTTTCAGGATCATAAACCTTACAGATAGAATTACTCATGATTGGCTCATGTCTCAAAGGCTGAGAGTCTGGGTTCTTTCTACTGTGTTGACCCTTGTCCTCTGCAGGGTCACCACCTCCCCAGGCTAGAAAGTACCAGGCTCCTGTTCAGAAAGAAGGTTCTGCTGCACCCTGTCTGCATAAATGTCCTTTAAGGGTCTCTCAGATGCTACCCAGAGCTATAAATGGTTACATGCTTTTATTTCTACCTCTAATTCATAAACCTGGCAAATTTTAACAAAGACCACACAACACCTTGTGATCCCGTTGACTGATGGTCATGGAGTCTGTAGAGATCTTCTCCCCACCAGATCTGGTCCTCACATATAAAAACAGGGAGGAAACTAGCTGAAGAAATCAGCCCTTCGGACTGCACCCCAAAGAAAGCAGTAGGGTAAAGTTTAGAGAAGATGACTAGTTTACTGGGCACAGGGCTAGTGTGAAGTAAAGGCAGGGTGAACTTCCCCTCTGCATGGCCACTGCCCCCAAGGGCAACCCATCTGTGGTCCCATCCTGTCTCCAAGATTTTACTGTCCCTTCACTAGACCCAGGACACCAGAGAAGTCAATGGTTTTTATACTATTTTACATTCTACTATTTTACATTCCATTTGACAGACCTTGAGACCCTCGACATCAGAAGAACCAAAGAAGACTTTTTAAAAGGCGGAAGCCCTGACTGCACCTCAGAGCCACAGGCTAAGAATTTCCCAGGGGGCTTCCAAGCCTGTCTCTTCCTGAGAAGGGCGGTTCTGATGTGGAGCCAGGGCTGGGAACCACCACATCTAAAATTAATCATAGGAAATGAATAATGAGCACCTACTAGGTGCCAAGCATTGTCACTGTGGCTAACTCTGCCACAACCCGCAGAAGTGGGCTTTCTCAACTCCACATTCTGTAAGGAAGGGAAAGCTACAAGACGTTAAGGGGCTTCCCAATGCAGCTGGTGAGAGGGAGAACCAGGGTTTGGATCAGGGTCTTTCTGATCTCAAAGCCCACGCTTGCCTGCACCCTTGATGCGCAGTCCTACTGTATGAGAGCCTTGTGCTAACAGACCCCAGGGGTAGGGGATGAGTCAGGCTCACTCCTGGCCTAGGGGCCCACACCTGAATGGGGGTGGCTGATACCTAAACAGTTAGCTTACACAAAAAACTGCTTGAGAAGGATAAACAGAGGTCCCAAGGGCTAGGAGAGCCTAGCAGCGGGCTGTGGTGGGGACACTGGGGGAGAAACCAAGGAAAGCTTCTTGGAAGAGGTGACCTTTGAGCTAGGTATTGTATGATACCATAGATATGGCCACCTATCACACAATGTGCCAAGCTCTTCACCTGAGCCAGAAGAAAGATAAACAGGACATAGTCCTTGCCCTCCTGATGCTGGGAGTCCAGCACCCTGCCTTCTCTGAATCTCCCATTTTTCTCTGCCAGGCCCCCTCTTCCCCTCCCTCTCTCTTGCCCTCCATCCCTCTTCCCCTCCTTCCCGCTTCCCCAGTTCCCATCTTTCTGCTTCCTTGGGTGCATCAGCTCTCCTTGGCCCAGCACAGTGAGCCCGGCCTTCGGGTCATCCAGGCAGGAAATGGGATACTCCAGGCCGAGAGCCAGGGAGGAGAGAGGCACATGGGCCCTGCCCAAGCCAGGGGAGAAGGAGGTGAGCTCCAGAACCATAGAATGAGTCACGGTACACAGACACCTAAGCAATGGGGATAATAAGACACACTTCCCTGGGAAGCTGGGGAGAGAGATGAGATAGGAAGAGAAAGTGCTTTGAGCTTCTCAGAAGAAATAACCCATAAACAGACCCAGGGTATTATTACCACTGTCATTACCTGCCTCAATTAAAGGGGTACGTATGTAACTACATGAGGAATCATTAACTCATTCTGCAACCCACACATCATTGTATTTTTAATATAATTTCATTTTTATTATTAACAGATAAGACCATGAAATATCCTGCGAGTCATTCTGACATGTTAATATTCCCCTTTGGCCTGGGTGGAGTGTCCTCCTTCCCATGGGGCTAGAAAAGGGTCCAGCCCAGGGAGAAGAGGCTGAGGCTCCCTTGACACTCCATCTCCCCAGCCCCAGGTTCTCCTCAAAGAAATCTGGAGCCCTCGCTTGGTCCCTGACCCCATCATCCCAATTGCCCTTCTACTTGTCCCACCGTACCTTTCCCTGGTTCACACATCTACCCACACTGGCCTGACCTGCCACAGTGCACAAGGAAGATTAGCAAACTACTGGACGCCAGGCAGTGGGGGACCAAAGACCAGTTAGACACAGTCCTGGCCTTCAAGCAGGTAAGCACAGCAGGCCAGTTCATTCATTCACCCAGCTAGCTCTGACCCCTGGGCTCCGTGCCCAGTACTCAGACCAGCATGTGAATCACACACGTCTCTGCCCAAGGAAGCACGTCTGGGAGGGGAGACAGACCCCCGCCCTGCAACCAACCACTGAAATACCTCCAGTGTGTGCTCTAATAAAGCAATGCTCCCAAGTGCTGGGGAGACTCAACAGAATAATTAAGTGTGCCTTCGAGTAGGACTGGCAAGATCATGCCAGGAAGGTTCTCCGGAGGGAACAAGACACGTGCTAGGCCTCAGGGTGCTTAGAGAAGGAAGGGCACCACAGGCTGAGGGAACAGCATGAGTAAGGTAGACACTGATGTTCTGAGGCAGGGTGGGGCTGGGGACATGGGTGTTTGGGAGAAGGATAGCAACGACACTGATGTGGAGTCGGGGTGATAGGCAAGGGCCCGGTCTGCCGTAACTATACCAACAGGCAGCATTTCCAGAGCCAACCAAGAGCCAGGCCAGGGCACGTGACTTTCCCAGTGGCAGCTTTAGGAGCCCTCAAGCCGCCCTACCCAGGCAGCACTGTGATCACCCTCTCTCTCCTGAAGACACAGGCAGCCCAGCTAGGAGGAGGAAAAGCAGGCTCAGAGGCACCCTAGCACTTAATGCCAAATCAGGACTTTTTGAGGATGGAAGGGGAATTTAGTCAGAGGGAAGGGGAGCCACAGGCTCTTTGGGGCAAAGTGATGGGGTAACTGGGGGACACAGAGTAACTGGGGGGCATTGACCACTTGACGAGGGCAATGGAGGAAGAAGTTACAAGGGTGCCCTGCCAGCCCCCTCCCTGAACTCTGCTGCCACTAGCACCCCAGAGCAGCACAGAGCACAGTCACAAAGGGCCGAGCTGGAGATGACCTTCCAGAAAGTCTCCTGGTGGAGTAGGACGTTCCCTGCCTAAATCATTTGCCAAGCTGTCCCACTGTTAGGTTTCCTGCACCCTCAAGCAAGTCAATAGCATCTCTTGCCTAGATGGCTTCAGATGAAGTCCAAAATCCCTCCTAGGTCCCAGAAGGTTCTGCGTGCCCACTTCCTGGCCTGCTCCTCATCTCCCACCCCATCTCCTGTACTCACTGCCCCCTCGGCGCCTCTCCCCACCCTTACTTCCCATACTCTGGCCATGCAGGACCTACTCAAGTGTCTCACCAGCAGCTGGCTCTTTCTGTTCCTGGAAATTCATGCTTGAAATAGTTCTCGCCATTCCTCCAACCCTCCCCTGTCCCCCAGGCTGACCCCACCCCGTCCTTATCCTTTAGGGTTCAGTCCTCACAGATCCTCGTCCCACCCCCTGCCTCCCATGATGCTCTGGTCTTTTCCAGCTGCTGCTATTCTTGCTTGTGTTATTTGTTTGGGATCAGCTCCACACAACTTTATAAACCAGATTTATTACTGCTCTGTTCCCCAAGGCTGAAAACCGTGTGCCTGGCCCAGAGCAGGGCTCGTGAAGTAAGCTTTTGGGTGAATGAGTGAGTAAACAAGAGAAAGAATGTGCAAGCACCAAGTTGTATGTTCGTTAGCTTGTGCGGCCTGGACCTTCTCCTCTTTTCTTGCCCGCAGCCCCGCTTAGTTCCCCTAGCTTTGAGAAGGCCTCCTTGGTAACTGTAACACAACACACAAGAGGAGACTCCTCTTAAGGCCCACGGTAGGACATGTAGTCTGAACATCGTGATGCTTCAGTAAACCCACCACAGCTCGTGATCCCGCTCTGCTGTGTGTAAATCTTGCCTCCCCTGCTCGAGACAACTCACCAAGTCCTGACACTGCTATGCACAAAAAAGGGCACCAGAGAAGGTAGGTAAGGGGTTCTTATGCCTGAAAGTGAGCTCAGCCACCAGAATGGGATGACTCACCATCAAGGGTTTTGAACATGACATAGCATCATATCAATGCAGCCTAGCCTCCTTTCCTTTCCTGCACTGATCCAACACTCCCTCCACATAAGGGTCTGAGTCAGGCAGTACAGGAGAGAGCAAAGAAACTGAAGCTCTGAATCCCTGGGCACTAAGATTTTATGATCTACTTGCAACATAAGACCTGATCATAAGCGATCACCATACAAGACTATCAACTAAGTGCCCAAGAGAACCCTACCTCCAGAACTCCATGTCTTTTTTTTTTTTTTAAAGATTTTATTTATTTATTTGACAGAGAGAAACGCAGCCATAGAGGGAGCACAAGCAGGGGGAGTGAGAGAGGGAGAAGCAGGCTTCCCGCTGAGCAGGCAGCCCGATGCGGGGCTCGATCCCGGATCTCCGGGATCATGACCTGAGCCGAAGGCAGTGGCTTAACCAACTGAGCCACCCAGGC